>CM032639.1:8879177-9044177 GCA_019097785.1 Fraxinus excelsior | reverse complement strand
CTGTGTTTCAATAATAGACAGCATGAACAAGCCCACATGGGAGAGTCAAATCTTTGTCAATGATAGTACTAAGTGTGTCTCCAGTCTGTTGTTCCCTATAGTAATAGGTTGTTCACTAATATTTGTTCTCAATGCTTCAATCACTGCATGCGCTTATGCTCTAAAGATACATAGGGCACACAATTGGGATCAAAGGCTCAACACGACATGACAAGTTACACACAACTTAGGCCAATATGCGTCGAGCACTACGGGTGGAAAATTGCGGGTTGTGGGTTGGCCAGGGCCCATTATTGATATTATTATTGTGCACAAAATATGATCGAAAAGTCTTATGGTGACGACCCTAGATATGCAATAAAAAATGAACTCATTGTATTTGTATACGATGAAATGAAAACTTGATAGCAAAAAGAGATGGGTGCGAGTTACTTTTCCAAGATTCACCATCTTAGGTTCCAAATGCTTTACTTGATAATCACTAATTGCGGATTAAAGATAGATGGCATAAATCTTATTGTGACTCTGCTTTTCTATTCCTTTCATTTTTGCATGCTCACTGTTCAAAGGTGAGGCGAGAAATAAAGTAGCCTTTTTGTTTCACTAACACATCCTCGTTTTCTTTCTTTTCCCCCTTTGGTGCTAATTTTTATTCTGATGCTGAAACCCAACTCATTTTCTTAAATATAAATCAGAGTTGACTTAAATCATGCTCAGTATTGTCCAATCTAACATATCGAACATATCAGGAGAGCACTACACAATCTTTGGATGGTTAACAGTTACTAACTGATGTTTGGACTACAATAATACAAAGAAAGACTGCAATAAATAGTAAAAGTATGGTTTTACTAGAGAACATGAACAGTACAAGATTTCTATGAAAAATCTGCACTACATTTTAAAATTTCAGTGGAAAAGCAAGACAATTTATGAACTCAAAAAGACAACTAAAGTGTTGTTTTTGATGATCCTGATCTTACGTTTTCCCTTTCTAAATTGAACAGAAGCTATCGAGGAACATTGCAGATGCTTTCACATTGATGTAACATTACACAGCTACCAGTAACTCTATATTATGCACTTCAATATCAAATTTTTTTGTCAACTCAATGCCGATCTTTATACAAATGTATGCTGGAAAACAATTTTTTGGAACTATTTACATCCAAACTGAGAAAACAAAATCATTATTGGATCCTTAAAGCAGCAATTAGTATCACGAATAGTATTGGAGAAACAAGAAAAATAATATATGGGGCAGTACTGCTCAATGCACCTTCAGCTACTTCATTCTCTTGCACTGGATAATTTGTTTTCTTTTCGACAAATGCTTCAAAAAAATTTTGATAATCGGTGCTTGCAGGAGAAATTGTTGAGCTTTTAACCTTCATCATTTCCATTGCCTGCCATAAAATGTGAATGTTATCGTGTAAATCGTGTCACCCAGAGTCCCTACTAAGTTCCAATTTTGAATAACGGTTTACAATTCTTTCAAATCCATTTTATACATAATAAGCAACAAGTCAACTACTCAATATACCTGGAAGCCGAATATAAATTGTTTTGCCTTCTTGCTTACTTGAGGATTTGGGTGAGACTGAAGCTTCTCATACATCACACGAGCTTCACTTTGCCTGTCAGCTCAAGTACATGGACGATTCAATTGTACAATGGCATAATATATCTACTTAAGCAATAAAATCATAAATCTTCAAGATTGCTATCCTAGCACTTCATAGCCAAAGCATACACACAGATTCGGCATATAATAAATCTTCTAAAATGAGTGATAATGGTGATTGATAAAGTTTTAACAGAAGGAATGAAATTTAATTTTACTGACAGTTGATATTCTATCCAATGATTTGCTTTGTGGGTGGGTGTGTGTGTGTGTTTTTTTTAGTACACATTCACAAGTTAAAAAACCTATTTATTTTGACCAAAACAGTGATTGAAAGAGTAATTCAGTTTTTGTTATGACAAAATTAGAATTGGTTCAAAGAATTATAAGTGGAGTATTGTAGAGTTAAAATATTCACAGATACAAAGAAATATGAAGTTCAAAAGTCCTCCTGCAAAAATTACCATAAGAGCATGACTAAAACTTAAAAACAATGAAAATATTCAATCCAAAATGAATTATGACAATTACCACCATATAATGGTCATAACCGTAGATCATTATTCGTGAATCAGAGTGCTTACATTAAGAGTTTGATGCAAATTTAACATTAACTAGAGAAGAATTTCTTGAACAAATAAAGAATTAAGTTCTAAACGTGTTATTCACATCTAAGTGCCAAAGAGGAGCACTTTCTGAAAAGAGAGGAGTATTATAAGAACACCTGCTGAGTGAGTCCTGACATATAGACCACTGCAAAGCTGCTAATCCATGAAGCTCAGTCTGCAATAGCAATGCATATGACATTGAATACATTTAAGAAGTTCTCCAAATATGCACCGAGATAATCTAGAAGTTCAATGAAAGCTTGTTCAACATCTTAAGAAGAGCCATATGTCAAGATTGGCCTATCAACTCTCTCTCTTTTGAATAAATTTAAGTCTTTAAATAAGCAGATATCAACCCTATAGCTTCATTCAAACTTTCCGTAAGCATTATGCCTGGTAGCAGGTGTCATAAGATACTTATCTTGCATAAGGAAACTGATAGGCCCCCGATTAAATATACTTATTCTAGAAGAATCAAGAATATTGGAGGAAGGGGGGGCCAGTAACAAATTCAGTTAGTCGTGCAGGTGAAGGTAAACAAAGTCTGTTGCAAGGGGTCTATAAAAAGAATAAGAGTTTAAGTGATGAGGATGCTAAAAATTAGTCAGGAGTAATACCTTGAGCGAATGGCTGCTTGTGTCCTTCATTTTGTAATTTCAGTTCTATCCAATTAAATACAAAGTTCTTTCCTGTTTTCACTCATTCTGTGTTGCTAGATTCGGCTGAACCTTATCAACCTGGTATCAGAGCACACAAAACCCACCCACAACCATGACTCTGGCCGAACGCATGACAGAAGCGGAGCAAAAAGGAGAGACCCGTTACCAAGAACTTCAGGCTGGAATGGAGTCACTCCGATCAGAAGTCAAACTGATGCAGGCCGGAATAGCAGAGATATTGAAGCGAGACAGGGATTCGCGTGAGAAGGATCGGAACGAAAAAGAGGAAGCCACGGGGAAATCACCAATGGGGCCTGTTGATTCTGGGGTAAATCATTTATTACCCAGCAGCAGCCAAACCAATGAGGGAGGATCAGGCGGTGACGGACGAAAAGAGTTCCGCATACGACGTTTGGAGATGCCCGTTTTTTAAAGGGATGATCCAGATGGTTAGGTGTTTCGAGTGGAGAGATATTTCAGTGTTAATCGACTAACGGAGGAAGAGAAGATAGAAGCTGCCACCATTTGTTTAGACGGCGAGGCACTAGCTTGGTACTAGTGGGAGGAGAAGCGCAAGACTATGAAAAATTGTGAAGAAGTGAAGGCCCAGTTGTTGCGACGGTTTCGACCCTCACAAGAAGGTCCACTGTGTGCCCAATTTCTGTCCCTCCGACAAGGTTCTACGGTCAAGGAATATCGCCGGCGGTTTGAGACCTTAGCATCTCCCCTGACTGCGATTTCTGAAGAGGTAATGGAGTGTAATTTTCTTAATGGGCTCAAGCCAGAAATCAGGGCAGAAGTCCAATTGCTAAGGCCGATGGGCCTAGATCAGATAATGGAGGTGGCCCAAATGGTTGAGGACAGAAACTCAATTACCCATCCATCTTTTTGGAATGTTGGTCCAAACAAACCCAAAAGTATCCCCTATAACAGTCCCAATCCTCCCCAACCCACTGCTCACCAAAATAGAAACACGATACCTGTAAACTTTACCCCTCATCGTCCTCAATTCTCTCCCAAAAATCCCTCAACATTCAAACGCCTCACAGATGCTAAAATTCAGGCCAAAAGAGAGAAGGGCTTATGCTACAAATGTGATGATAAGTTTACCATAGGTCACAAATGCCGAAATAAAGAGCTACAGGTCTTAGTGATCCGAGAGTTGGAGAAGAACGAAGCTCGAACTGGAGAGGTACTGTCAAGCGAGTGTGACCCAGGGGACGGCAAGGACGACGGGGTGATAGATTCGGCCGGAGGTGAAGCTGTATGCCCGGGTTAGCCAATCGAGCTATCAATCAATTCTGTGGTAGGTCTCACAGCTCCGGGCACTATGAAATTGAAAGGAATGCTCGGTCCAAAGGAGGTAGTGGTACTAGTGGATAGTGGGGCATCACAAAATTTTATTTCAATGGATTTGGTTCAACAGTTGGGTTTTCCCCTATCCGGCACAACGAGCTATGGAGTGGTAATGGGCACGGGCTTAACTATAAGAGGGAAGGGTATATGTCGTCGAGTGTCCTTGTAGCTGCCGGGATTGCTGGTAGAAGAGGATTTCTTACCCTTGGAGTTGGGCAGTTCAAATGTTATCCTGGGCATACAATGGCTAAGGACACTAGGTAAAACGCAAGTAGACTAGAAAACTCTGACCATGTCTTTCGACGTCGGAGGGACCAAGGTTATTCTACAGGGAGACCCGAGCCTCAGCAAAATTCCTGTTTCATTGAAATCAATGTGGAAAGCTTTCAAGGAGCAAAGAGAGGGCCTCCTATTGGAGCTGGGGAATATGACCGTCAGCCCTACCTCAGCCTTGCTGCCTCCATCGAAGACCATTTCTGGAGTTCTGGAGGAGTTCCAATCGGTCTTCGAACACCCCACGCAACTTCCTCCTAAAAGAGGACATGATCACGCAATCATTCTGAAAACTGGGGTGGAACCGATCAGCGTAAGAACGTATCGTTATCCACATTTCCAGAAAAATGAGATCGAACAGTTGGTAAAGGAGATGTTGGCTGCAGGGATTATACAACATAGTACCACCCTTTTTTCAAGCCCTGTACTCTTAGTAAGGAAGAAGGATGGGAGTTGGCAATTTTGCGTAGATTACCGGGCTTTAAACAAAGTCACCGTTCCCGATAAATTTTCGATCCCAGTCATTGATGAGTTACTGGATGAGCTGAATGGGGCTACAATGTTCTCGAAGATCGATCTTAAATCCGGATATCACCAGATTCGGGTAAGGGCTGAAGATGTTCCGAAAATAGCCTTTCGAACTCACGAAGGCCATTACGAGTTCCTAGTCATGCCCTTCAGCTTGACGAACGCACCAGCCACTTTTCAATCGTTAATGAATTCTATCTTCAGAGAGCAACTTCGGAAGTATGTGTTGGTCTTCTTTGACGACATTTTGGTCTATAGTCGCACGGAGCTGGAACATCGGGATCATTTGAGGACAGTTCTACAGATTCTATTGGAAAACCAGCTATTGGTGAACGGGAAGAAATGCTCATTTGGACAAAACGAGATAGAGTATCTCGGGCACATAATCTCGGCAAATGGGGTAGAAACGGATGATTCCAAGTTGTCAGCTATGAGACATTGGCCACGACCCGGAACATTAAAAGAACTAAGGGGATTCCTGGGGCTAACAGGATATTACCGGCGATTTGTGGAAGCATATGGGAAGATAGCTTGGCCGCTTACTCAACAACTAAAGAAAGATAGCTTCGGTTGGAATGAGGCAGCAGAGGCTGCCTTCAGGAAGTTGAAGGAAGCAATGACGAAGGTGCCAGTATTGGCTCTACCAGATTTTTCGAAACCTTTCGTAATTGAGACGGATGCTTCGGGGCATGGGTTGGGGGCTGTCCTTATGCAGAATCAGAGGCCCATTGCCTATTTCAGTCAAGTTCTTCCACCGAGAAGCCAGAATAAATCAATATATGAACGGGAGCTCATGGCGATTGTACTCTCGGTTCAGAAATGGAGACATTACTTGCTAGGAAGACGATTTTGGGTCAGGACAGATCAGAAGAGCCTTAAGTTCCTCCTTGAGCAACGCTTGGTAAATGTTGAATATCAGAAGTGGTTAACAAAGCTGTTGGGTTTTGACCTGGTTATCGAATATAAGCCGGGGCTGGAAAATAAGGCAGCAGATGCACTTTCACGAAAGGGGGCAGGGGTTTCCTTAATGGCTCTCAGCATACCATGTCCTTTGCAGCTGGAAGAAGTGATAAAGGCCGTAGAGGGGGATCCTAATCTAAACCGGATTATGTCTGCCTTGAGGGCTAATCCCGCTTCTTGTCCAGGTTATACCCTTGTTAATAGGGTCCTATTGTATAAGGATCGAATGGCCCTACCCAAGGATTTTCCGTTCAGATTGTTGGCATTACAGGAAGGCCATGACAGTAAGGTGGGTGGTCATGGGGGTTTCCTTAAGACATACAAGAGGGTGGCTGAGACTTTCCACTGGATTGGTATGAAGAAAGATATCTGGGACTATGTAACAGCTTGTGAAGTATGTCAAACACAGAAATACTCCACCTTGGCCCCTGTGGGGTTACTACAGCCACTTCCGGTACTGGAGAAAATATGGGAAGATATTTCTATGGACTTCATAGAAGGATTACCTAGGTCAGAGGGCTTCGATTCCATTCTGGTAGTAGTCGACCGCTTAAGTAAATACGGTCACTTTATTGGTTTAAAACACCCATTCACTGCTCCTTCCGTGGCTGCAATATTTATAAAAGAGGTGGTTCGTCTGCATGGGGTTCCTAAATCAATCATATCTGATAGGGATAAGGTTTTTGTAAGCAAATTTTGGAGTGAGCTGTTTCGTCTACAGGGGACCAAACTGAGACTCAGTTCAGCCTATCATCCACAAATCGATGGCCAAACTGAAGTGGTGAATAGAGGGATCGAGACCTACCTACGCTGTTTCACTTCAGTCAGACCGAAGGAATGGTTCCGCTTCCTTCCTTGGGCAGAGCTGTCTTACAATACTTCCTTTCATGTGTCTGCACAACTAACGCCCTTCCGTATAGTCTATGGAAGGGACCCTCCTCCCCTGTTGCGGTTTGAAAAAGGGAGTACAGCCTTTTCATCCCTGGACCAGCAATTGGCAGAACGGGATCAGCTTTTGGACGAGCTCAAGCTACACCTAGCTCGAGCACAACAGTAGATGAAGAACTCAGCGGATAAACACCGCAGGGCAGTGGAATTCTCAGCATGAGACATGGTTTATCTCAAAATGCGTCCCTACCGTTGCAGATCCCTGGCACGTCGCATCAACGAGAAACTTGCTCCACGATACTATGGGCCCTTTAAGGTCATAGCTAAGGTAGGGAAGGTAGCCTATCGGTTGGAGTTGCCACTTGAGACACGAATCCATCCGGTGTTTCATGTATCACAATTGCGCAAGGCCGTAGGGGGACATCATTTATCTGTAAACCTGCCTATCAGTTTGGGTGCAGACTGAGAACTACTGGTTGAACCAAAGGCTGTGCTGGGAATCAGGACTGCTGCTCAGAACACATCTGATGGTTGGGAGGTGCTAATTCAGTGGAAATGATTACCCCCGCTTAAAGCTACTTGGGAGCCTTTCAAACTCATTCTTCAGCAGTTTCCTTCTTTCCACCTTGAGGACAAGGTGGCTGAATTCGGGGGGGTAGTTGATAGGCCCCCGATTAAATATACTTATTCTAGAAGAATCAAGAATATTGGAGGAAGGGGGGGCCAGTAACAAATTCAGTTAGTCGTGCAGGTGAAGGTAAACAAAGTCCGTTGCAAGGGGTCTATAAAAAGAATAAGAGTTTAAGTGATGAGGATGCTAAAAATTAGTCAGGAGTAATACCTTGAGGAGAGCTACAGCCCTCTCGAATGGCTGCTTGTGTCCTTCATTTTGTAATTTCAATTCTATCCTATTAAATACAAAGTTCTTTCCTGTTTTCACTCATTCTGTGTTGCTAGATTCGGCTGAACCTTATCAGAAACAACTAGAAAATGATGTCTTGCCTGTACTAGGTTATTCATCAAGTTGGCCATCTATGAAATCTCACAAATAGTTTTGGATAATGTGGATGAATTTTAAATTTGTGCTGCCTATTTGGAGTCAAGTTTGTGACCAATGCAAAAGTTTTAGACAAAAATGTGGACTGACTCCAAATCAAAAGAACTTTAAAAAGGGAGGAAAAAAACCAAGGATCTGTGGAAGATTGAAGAATTGATGAAGGCAAAGAATACCATCTGGATGCTTCTCAAGTCAAAAGGTAAAAGGAGGATATCTGCACCTCTTGTAAATTAAAAGATATGTTTTAGAGGAAGGGGTATGGTAAAGGAAGAAAATTCAATGAAGATGCATAATATAGTTTCAAGTCCTTTGACTTGACAATTGCTATATAGACTGCCAAATGCATATCAATTCAACTAAATTATAATCCTCATAATACTCCAATCAAAGTAGTTTCAGCTATTAAATGTGCCTGGACGTGTATCTTGCATCCTGCTTCCACATTTACAGAATTTCAATCTAAAACAGTTGTTACAGATATATAGTTTTATGCCTATTTAAACAAAAAAAAATAAAAAAAATAGGGACAATGTTTTCCTTTAAAGTCTGAATTTCTGGGTGCTCTTGGTATAGAAAAAATCTGAATACAGAAAAACAGTCGATATGAAGCCAGAGGGAAGCCATGTAACTAACACAACTCCAATAAGCCTTTGACAATGCATAGAATCCAATTTTCTAGCCTTTAAATGCATATATTTAGACTCATAATTTTACTCACTGTCCAGAGTAAGAACTCTGATCCAGCAAGAGTGGCCACCACCTTTCATTTGTCTAGATGCCCAACATCGCCTTAGTGAACAGTAACATAATTTTATGGAGTGTACATGATAATTCCAGGCTTTCCTACCCCCTCCTTCAAGGAAACATTAATTTTGCAGTTTTCATGGTATTCATTGCATAAAATAGAAGGAAAAATAGAAGAGATATTATCCTCAACTTCCCCGGTCATCTGTTTTTATCAAAGTTTTGACCATAAGCCTCAAAATTTATAACTCAGAAACATGGATTGTTTAAACATTAGCTAATACAGTACCTGGAATGCCAACTTTTCCATGACTTCTTCATAAAACGGTAATGCCTCCTTGAGTTTCCCAAGATCCATTAGGGAGTCACCATCCTTCAATGCCTAAGCATTATGCATTAAATAAAAAGAAAGGCATCCATTATAATGCCCAGTTGACAGAGAATTGCAAGATGAATGTAGAATGGAAAATTACTATTAAATACAAGAAAAATTTATGTAGGATTCTTAGCCCCTGTTGAGTCCCATTTTTATAGATTTTGTAAAAAGTGAGTCTTTGGAGAACGTATGGATAAAAGTAGGGGAAAACTTTGGATTTATGTGCAAAATCATTTCATTGGGAGAATGTGTGGTTGAAAATAAGTTCCGGAAAAAATATTTTTTAAAGAATGGAACTCAAACAGGGGCTTAGTATTGCTCTTTTTTAGTAATGGCAAAGGCTACAGTGGAAAGTTTGGATACTTATAGGAGAACTCATATTTTAAAAGGGTGTAATCTCTATGTTTGTTGTGCATGAGAGAATTTATGCAAGTCTCAAATAGGTTCCGTAGATAAAGTCAACACAATGAAAATCCTTTCTATCTTCGTGATGAGTTTCTTTATATACTTCTTATGCATTATGCCTATTACGTTGAAAATAAACATCATGCATGTGTTATTAATTCATTTTAATAAATATCTTGTCCTTTCCACTTATAGAATTTTATGCAGACTTGGCACTGTTTCCTCCAATTTAGCATATTTCCATGCCGAACCTCCAGTCTATTTCAAAATGTTTTAAGATAAAATTGATCACTTGACCCCTAGAGCCTCTAGTCAAACCTGATCAGGTTGTGGTTATAACCATAAATATATTCCTATCCACGAAGCTAAAAACAAGTTCTATTATTGTAGTCAAGTTTGATTTACAAAACATCTTCCTTGGACAAAATTGCAGAAATTAAAATAAACGTGTTAATAATCGCTTGAGGTTATTGAAATCTGCCAGGGCTCGTAAAGAGCCACCTTGTGCAGACTTCTAAATTACAGCCTGAGCTTGAACATTTCTTGAAATGTAGTTGAAGGTGTGCAAGATTCTAACATAACCCAAGAGGGTGATACTATCATGTATTCTAAACATGTGTAAATAGCACCACATTAGGACTTATTCAAGGTTAAATTTCATTTGCAAAGTACCTCCTCGCATTCAATTTTTAACTTTGGGTCAATACGCAGGCCAATTTTGCTCTTGTAGGCAGCTAGCAACTGCCTGGTACGTGCTTCTTTAGCAGCCCTATCCTCTGCTGTTTCAAGTGCCTCTCCTGGGCGTATATTTCTTCCACCACCAAACTAAACACCAGTAAAAGTAAATTATAACTAGTAATTCCCATAGTTTTACAGGGTTGATTATTTCTTGAGAAATTAGAGAACGGATAAAGTCACAGCTTAGTCAAATACATTGTTAAATAAATTTGGAAAAGGGAAGGTACACAAATCAAATGGATATTTTTCAAGGACTTCCAGAAATACTCGCGGATTAAAAAAAAAATGTTTGGAATATCAATTCTGAAAAACACTTTCAGTGCATCAAGAAGACCCGCCCAGAAAAACAGCCAATCTATACCATCATATTTAAGTCCTACCTTTACAACTCAGTGCATGTTGAAAAGTAGAGATTTCAAGATTGACAAGGGGCATTTATTGCATGTTGATGACAAGAGAGGAAGAAGTGAGATAAAGTGGACAAAGAAAATTTTGAGATAAAGGCTTGAGGAAACATATGAATAAGATTTTTAAGTAGCCTGAAAGACTGAAATATCTTACTGTTTTTGAAATGTTGTTTGGTCTTGGGAAAAGTCCCCATGTGGAAACCTTTGGCTTATAGAGATCAGCATCATCTTCTTTTGTTGGCATTGGCTTTGATGCTGCTGCAGCATCTCCAAACTTTGTACTATCTCCAATGAGTATCTCTACTTCAGGCAGATCCCCTTCTGGAAAAGTGTCCATCATTGGAACCAAACCCGCAGGCAACCCCCTGCTCTTCCTCTTATCCGAGAATTCAAGCCCCACAAAATCAATACTTGAAATTGTCAATTCCTCCTTACTGGCATTCTTTTTAGGTTGCTTATCTCCAACACTTTGCACATTCCTTCCCTTGAGTCCTACCCATTAATGCACATATATTTTCAGCCTTAAATCCATTTCAAATTCTTTCATTTTCATCACCAATGGAACCTCTGTCTAAGCATATTGCATGACACGTCTCAGCATAACTATGTTTATTATAAAACTTCTAAAGAATAATACAGAAAAATGCTTGTTTAGTTTCCTACAAATTAGTTGCTCAGAAATTACAGAAGTTACATATTAAAAAGAATGACATCATTTAATAAAGCCAAATCAAAATGCAAAGAAATTAATGAGGAATAAATAGTTTTAATATTAACTTTCTCAACTAGAGGGGTAACATTTCATCCAGGCAAATTTGGAATAATTCCCTTGATGCGATAAGAAAAATGTAGGGAATTTTGATTTTCAGAAATACAAAAAAAACAAATAATAAACCAGTCAAGGATTGTGTAAAGTCCCATATAGATAAAAACTCAGTAAATTTCTCAGAAACAATACCTGAATCTAATGTTTCACTGCCCCCAACTCTTACGGCACTAGTATCCGTGACACCATTGTTCTTTTTATACTCCTTTGCTTTTTCCAATGCAAGTTTAACCGCCAATGGAACCTCTTTCTCCCCATCAATATCCTTGATTTCATCCGAATCATCAATCTTTTTCTCTCCTGTAACAGGGTTTTGAACAATTCTTGAAATAGTTGATTCAATTCCGACAACCCCTTTATTATTCTCATAGTCCTTTGCTGTATCATCCTGAATTTCATCAGATTCTAACCTATCGTTCTTTTTGTTAACTTCATCAAACGATTCTTGAACAGTATTTGGAGGTGGGCTGTTGAAAATTACGGAGTTCTTATATGCCTTAGCTTTGGCAAATGCGAGCTTAACGGGGTCTGTATCCGGGGACGGGGATTCTGATGGGTTTTCTTGAGAATTTGGAGAAGATTCTGGGTTGGAGGGGCCTATAGAGGATGAGACCTTGAAGTTCTTAAATGTAAAGAAGTTTTTGGGATTTGGAGAAAGAGCATAACTCTTCTTTATGGGTTTGAGGGAAGAGACGAATGGAGGTTGTGAGAATGAGGCCATTGGCACGTTATTGTTTTGGATTTCGAAGGGTAATAGAAGAGAACGTGGGAAGTGAGCAGCCATTACTCATTTTTCTGGTTGTATTTTGCTGCTCGGAAAATCTAGTTTGGCTAAATAACTAACTTTTTTTAGTTATTACTTATAAGTAGTGTATAAAACATGGCCAGTTTGTCGCGATCCAAACTTGAATTCAATTCCAGCATGATCAGATTTTTCCAAGAATAATGCTATATATAATGAAGATTATCGGCAGTCATCCTACGTAGTATACACATATATACACATAACAATTTGTTATTATTTTATGCATCAAATAACAAACTGTCATGTATATATCTCTCGATTATTTGTACTCTTCAATATGATTTGTACTCTTCAATATGGATAGTATTACTCCCAATGTGTATTTATTTTACATTATTTATATATATATTTTTAATTTTTTTCAAATTTATTCATGATTAAGTAAAATAGAAGTGAAGATGGAGAAGTGAAAAATAAATTTTTTTGTGAAATATATTAACAACCGCGCTACACACCCCGGCTCAATGACATACAAGTTCCCGACTGACGTGGAAATTTCTTAAAAAAATGTATATATAAAATTGGAACACCACTCCAACCGACACCTTCCCCCAAACCCACCCAAAAGGCCAAAACCCACACAATCCTCTCCAAACGCCGTCACCATCTCCGACTACTATTCGGGCTGCCGACGATTTTGGGATTTCGGTTGCATCGCACCGTCACCATCTCCATCTGCGAAACCTATTTCCCCCTCATTCCTGGGTTAAAGCCGTCCTTTTCATTTACCACATTTTGAGCAAGGTATGATTTATAATATTTACCAGTATTTATATCCTATATTTCAGTTTTTTCGATTTTCGTTTTCGTGTTCTCTCTGGCCATCTTCTCTAATTTGGTATTTGAGTTATTTAATTTTGGCTGATCTTCTCTAATATTTACCAGTATTTATATCCTAATTTGGTATTTTCGATTCAATTCTTTTATGTTTGTTGGGTTTGTTGTTTCTTTGATTGGTGAATAATTCGTAAGACTTATTGGCTTTGTTAGGCAAATGATGAATCTGATGATACAAGGGTTGTATTCTTAATATCAGAACCATCAAGACTTGGGGAAAAACGGTCCATAAGAATAAGCCATAAGTCCCCAGTCATGGGTGGTTGAATGCACAATCAGAACTCTACACAATTGGATTTCAATCAAACTAGAAAAGAAGAGTAGCATTTGAATCTAGTGTTGGCATGACTAAGGGAAAAGTTGATGGAAGGAATGTTCGAATTTCGCATTCGTGTCAATGACGAAGACACGAAGTAGACCTTCGGATTTCGGTGAACGTGACGGTATGCAAGGCAAAAGGTAGCACGGAGTCGAATACATGAGTAGAGGCGTCGCATTGATTAGTAGTTATTAATTGAATGATTACATGAAGTTTTGTATATGTAGGATTATTATGACCAAATCTATGTTTGTAAACTAATTAAATGTAAAGGGCAGTTACTTCTACCTGCCAATGATTCTTTGAATGGGATTGATGCATATAAAACCAGTGGCACAACAAAAAATCATGCCTCTAATTGCCATCTCAAATATACAAATTATATAAGCAATTGACACATATAAGCTGGATCAAACTGCTCTTACACTTTAAACTCCACGCCAAGCTTTTGTAAACATAAACAATATAATTGCCAAAACAAAAAATAACAGTATTCCCTTGCACAACAAAACAAAACCTCGAGAGAAACTATCAGCAGAAACTTCATTTAATCTGCTCCAAATCCACATACACGTGATCCAAATCCATTGACAAAAAATCACGCACATAATTGTTCAATGTTCATCACAAACTAATTACTGGAAATTAGACAAACTTAATGCTAAACCAAAATCCCAAAAAGCAAAGATCATCTCTGCCAATAGCAAAAAAAAAGTATTACAGAACACCAAACTATTTGGCTAGTGGCGTCCCAGATTTGTGCTTCCTTCAACGATCCGATAAATGCGGATAGTAGTACGACATGGCTTCACCTACATACGTGAGATCATTAGATGTGCGCAAATGAAATAAATACACTCTTGAAGTTTAAATGTCTTCCACTATTATTACCTTGTGAACTGTATATAACATCTTCCGATGAATGAGGGATCAAACTTGGATACGGTAATAGTCCTGAAAAGGATAATGGTCTTGAGTTCGTATACGGGGGTAACGGGAATGTTGTCGGAACGGAATACTGTAAATATATGATTGGTGTCTACACGGAATATTGTTGTGATTGAGCTAATTGGTTGTCAACAACATTCTCTGCCACATCACTTTGCCTCATTCTCGGGCGCTTCCCTTTGGTCAAAACCGAAATGCCCTGAAAGTGGAATAAGATCCGAAACACTAATTAGATATTTTCAACAATGGAATGTTATAAACACTAACTTATAAGGTGTTAACGTACCTTTGCTTTCTTTGAACTCGATTCTAACGGACCCTTTCTTCGAAGCTTCTTCGGCGCCCCTTTTGTGCGCGATGATTTCGGATCACGTATAGTCATGCCGGCATTATTTTGAGAATCAATGCACTGATCAGCTATTTGAACAGTATGCTGCGAGATGACATTGCTCCCACCAAACGACTTCTTCGACATCATAAGACCTACACATTTATGCTTTATCCAGTCCATAATCACACATGATTCACCTTTATCATCTGCGGCAAGGTTTGCCACTTGCGCAAAAGCGCGACACATGTCGTCGTATCTTAACTGTTCAGGAGAACAAACCAAACTGTCGTAAGTCAATAACACCCTGGTATATGCTCTACTCGCATCTTTCCTCCATCTCCGTAGTATGTACCTTTCCGGAAGTGATGTGACGTCGCAACGAATCAATACTGCAATGGAATGCCGGCAAAATATTCCCCGAGATTCAAACAGGTGATAGCTGCAGACAATATTACAATTTTTTATGTCGAACGTGACATAATTTTTTTTCTTTCGGCGCCCTTCATACATGACATCCTCCCGTACCTCGTACATCGTCCCAGACTGCCCCTCAGAAGTAGATACGATGTCACAGTAAACCTTTCCCATGAACTCCTCATGCGCTTCCTTGAATTTTGAAATTGTGTAAACAGATTGAAATTGCTACTCCATTTCATATTGTGTCGCACATGGTAACATTTGTGAACATGACTTAAAATCAGCTTGGAACTCCTTCTCAACTTTATTACACAATGCTCGCTCATACCGTTCGACAAACTGCTTCAACGAGGTCTTAGAATGGACATACCCATCAAAAAATGCATTCATACTCTCACTTCTTTGTGTTGTTGACATTCCTGCCTAGAAACTAGTCTTCAGAAAACAAGGAACCCAACGGCCTCTATTCTCATATAGCTCGAACAACTAATCATTATCTTGCAATGCATAGCAATCAATGAAAGTAGCCCAACCTTCTTCGAATTCGTGAGGAAAATGCGAATCGTAAACCAATGCATGTATTGCCCGAAATATCGATGCCTTATCATCATGGTATTCAAACTTCTCAGGCAACTTCTTCAGAATGTGCCACAAACACCATCTATACCTTGTATTTGGAAAAACAATATGAATTGCATTTTGCTTTGCCTTGTCTTGATCTGTAATTATGCCAATCAGTGCTTTACCGTGTATACACTGAAGCCATGTTCTAAATAACCACACAAAGGTATATGCGTCTTCATTCAATACTAAACCAAAACCAAGCAGTGTTGATTGTCCGTGATGATTGATGTCAACAAAAGGAGCAAAAGGCATGTCATACTTGTTTGTAAGGTAAGTGGTATCAAATGTAACGACATCGCCGAACTCCTTATAAGCTTGCCTACATCGATTATCTGCCTAAAATAGATTCCTTAACCGCGAATCCTCGTCCAAATCCATGCTGAAGTAAAATCCCAAGCACTGTGCTTGCATTTTAGAAAAATATAACTGTATTGCTGCGACATCTGCTTCTCCAAGTCTTAAGCGTTTCACTTTTTCAATGTAATTTCGACAATCATTTTCCACGCAACTCATGTTTTCATAACCACCTGCTTCTACGACTGCAGAATTGAAACTTTTATGCAATGGAATTCCTGCCAAATCATTCACTTGTAGCTTGCGTTTCACATGTGCGGTTAACTCTCTGTTGCATCGAAATAACCTGGACTTCGACGATCTAGTTTCATGATTGTGTTCGAGGTGGACCGTGTTAATTCTCCAGACTCCATAAATATCTGTAGATGCAGAGATTCTAGCTTTACAGTCCATCTAAATAGTTGGTTGTGGCTTCAAAGATTCGCTAGTATTACCAACTCTTCGACCTTCAAGACTACATGTCAGTGTCACATATCTCAATTATCTGTCATCTCCCCTTTTCGAGTTTCTTTTCTTAACGGGAAAACCAACAGCGTATGGATATTTTTTGTACAAGTCAAACATATCCCTCAAATCCTTAAACTGCATACCCACCTCAAGTACAATCACACCGTCTCCCAATGAGGTTTCACCTTCTACTAAGTTAATGGAGTTCATCCCATTATCATCATCCTCTTCCACCAAAACATCATCATGCTCGTTTGGCACTTCATCCATAATTTCTTCAGCTGCAATAACATAACCACTCGCTTTCAGTAATACAATTAATAACACTACAATAGATAGCTAAAAAAGGACTTGTTTCAGAATAATATGAGTTTTTATAATTTCTTCAAACCAAATAGAAAGAAACAGAGGCTAAACAAAAGCAGAGGCCAATAAAAATTCTGATCTGATGAAATACGAAATACATGGAAATTTTGGCTCTCGTCATAAAAAGGAGAAGTTTTCAAAATCAAGTCTGGGAAAATCAAATTCAACCAACATGAAATATGAAATACATAGAAATTTCTAATACTCGTTTACAGAATATGAAATGCACAATAACTGTTCATCCCTTCTTCGACTAATTAATCACATGAAACTATTTTTATTATAAGAATCAATAGCAAAGTGAGACAAAATTCTACTACTCATTTACATATTATTATTCTTGATCTACAGCAGAAACTAACCAAAAAATTTGGTACCAAAGCTTCCAGCAAATCGTCCAATACAGCGATTTTCAGTCAATTTAAGGGTTTAATAAAATTTTCGGCGTGTGAGACAAATTTCTAATACTCATTTACATATTATTATTCATGATTTGCAGCAGAAACTAACCAAAAAATTTGGTAACAAAGCTTCCAGCAAATCGTCCAAGACCGATTTTCAGCCAATTTCAGGGTTTAATAAAGTTTTCGGCGTGTTATTGTCGGGTGGGTCGAGTGGAAACATCGATTTTCAGTATCTCAATTCGTGAGTATTTCTCACTCTCTCTCCCGTAATTCTTTTGTGCTCTTGTTCCGTGTATTTCTCACTCCGTTTCCCCTAAATCTGCTGTGATGTGTAAGAGATTGGTACTCTCTCTCTCACGTGACATTGACTTTTCCCTCCAAAACCCACACACGTGACATTAATTTTAAATCCCTGTCAGCAGTTGGTCATTGAGCCTGGGGCACAAGCTTTATTCATATTAAAAGTACAAATTCATTTGGATACATTGTAGTCTCCATCCCCAATCTTTACACATTTTACATTTCTATCAAACCTTTATTTCATAACATTTTTATTATTAACCTTTAACAATTTACCAGTCATTGTCCTCGATAATAGTTCCACGTCCAAACTTGCTGTCAATCTGACTTGAAATATCAATTTTTCATATGTATATACTCTCAAACTCACATTGGGCTGAGACTCGTAAATCTTTTCTTTCTTCCTTTCTTGGTATTTTCCCTTATTAGGTATTGTAGAGCACAATGAAGTTTTATCTTTAGAAATTGTCCTATGAGCAACTGTAACTTAGTGTTACTGTGGTTAAGAAAAAAATTATTAAACATTAGAAAAAAAAAAAAAAAAACTCAATATTACTTAATTTAATGTGAGTAAATATTATTGATATTTCTGCAATAATTTTTAAACTTTTTTTTTTTTCTTAAGGCATTCGCAGTGATAAAAATGAATAAGAACTAAGCAAGTAGTAAGCTAGTAAACTCTAGAACGTGCAATTGTTGCATTAGTCGAAAAGTTACATAAAATGAAAATTGCAAGTCATATTCTGCTAGAAATTATTACTTTAGTTTTTGAATTAAAATAACTATTAGCATTTGCCCCAATTTTCTAAAACTCATTTTTTCTCGAACTTTTTTGTTTTTTTCAAAATCATTCTCATTCAAACATTCTCGCTATAAATAATTTTGCACATAAATCTATAACTTTGCATACTTATTAACCACACATATTCAAAAAATCACTTTTCACAAAATCTATTTTTAAAAAATCTCTAACTAACAAGAGCTTTGTAGCACAATCATAATCTCTACAAAGAAATCGTATATATCATTTTTTGGTCATTACTTGTAAGTAAATAGTTTGCCAAACATTTATTACTTATAAGTTCGTTTATTCATACATACATACATGCCCAAGAAATTGAAAGTGGTTAGCCTTTGGCTCAACACATCATCCTCAGTCTATGATACTCGGACTCGAGTGCGGGTAGGTATCTAAGTGTCGAATCTTTTATTTTCTAAAATGTAGGATACGGGAACATGACTAAAAAAAGTCTAAATTTTGGACACGGGTACGTGGGTAAGTCTTTCAAATTTCAATTCTTTTACTAATCCAAGATGTCATTTTGAATAGACCAAAATCAATTATTCTAAAAAAAAAAATAGGGTATTGAACAAGGGGGGTTAAGGCAAATAAAATAGAATTTTAGGGTTCAATTTTCAATTATGGGAATTACTAAATGTTATAAAAAACAGAAAATGAGAGATTTGATTGCAATTTGGATTTAGTGGAACACTAAGTAGCATGGAGTTTATTTCATTTATACATAGCAAAAAGGGAAAGAAAAGGAAAAGAAAAAAAAAAGTAAAAACGACGAAGTGTCCGATTGAAACTTGGAGGACCCAACACCCATCACATGCCTATACCCTTGTCGTGTTATGTCCGACACGGGTACTCCAACATTTTGAAGAGTCCGAGCATCAGAGTCCTCAGTATATAGACATATTGCTTATATTTAATTCTTATATTCAAACTTTTGAACTCAACTGCACCAGTGCTTGTACCAATTCTCCAGACCAATCTGAATCCACCTATGATTCCCAGTTCCCACAACAGATAAGGAGACTTCATCTCACAAGGTAATTTGAACCTAGTTGCTCTGTTTCAATAGTTGGAGAGTTATGGCTAAGAAGCATGATTCTAAATTTCTAATACATCATTTAAAACATTTCTCAAACTCATATAACAAAAGCAATGTGAATAGGCAAGGTAAAAAAATGCAGATGGTGTTCACTGAAAGATAAAAGTCTCTATTCAAATTATCTGAAGAACGAAAATTTGACAGAATTACACACATAAAATTTCAGTATCCTTGAGATCAGCTTCATTTAATTTCTCTACAAACATCTTCAGGTAACTAATTCGAGTGCAAAATTTAGGTATTCTGAAATGCATGTCTAGAAGAAAATCAAATTTTGAATCAAGATGCTGACCAACTTTTCATTTCTGAACTTTTCCATTTCTCATCAAGAGGTAACTTGTTTTCTGTAGTAATGAAGAATTCAATAAGCTTGCATTAGAACATCTACATCGTCAAATAATCGGTGGACTGGTTGGATATTGAAGCTTGAAATAAGTTGCAGAAGGTTGACACTGTAATAAAAGTAAAAACCAACAGCATCAGTTAAGAACGTATTTCTAGTATATTACTAGGTGTTAAAATGTGTAAACTATAAAAAGGAATAAATAGCAGTAGACATAATGACAATTCACTATAATTTACATTCACCTACACAAGTATTCTCAAGAAGAAATTCAGAAACAGTATGACTCATATACAAACTACGTTCTATCTTTTCCATCTTTGATGTACTCGAGTTGGATGCTTAAGAAAGTGTGTCGACAGGCTACTAGAAGTACACCCTTTTCAGCAATCTGCACGTCGTCAAATCCTGGAGAACAGCCATCAATACCGTTTAGAATCAGATTACATATCCTGATGGGACAAAATCAATCTTAAGAATGACAATTTATCGTGATTCAATTGGCCACCTTTGAGCTAAGTTATTAGTAGTTTTATTCTTGAGCCACAAACGTCCCGTGCAACAGTGCAAGTACTATGCACTTTGCGTAGAAGTATTCCTCATTGATCTTAGAGGTGTCAAGACGGATGTGCCGATCATACCCGTGAAAATCGGCCCGGATCGACCTAGGACCTCGGGCCGACCCGTGACCCGAGCGGGCGGTTCACGGGTCAAGAAGGTGTGACCCGCGGGCTTCGTGGGTTGCACCTTCACCGGCCACAGTTAACCGTGACTCCTGAAAAAAAAAAAATTAAATAATATAGTTAAGTAGGTGCCAACTTAATTGAGATATACTTAAACTATAAATTATAGTCAAAATAGGTATCAACCTAGTTGAGATGTACTTATACTATAAATATTTGATAATAGTAATTAGAAATGCATTTAGTTGTTATTTGTTTAAGTTAAATTTAACTTTTCAAAGTTATAAATAATTCATGTAACATTAAATTTGAATTCTATGTAAACATTTCTTGGTATAAATATGAATTTATCATTTTGTTCAATTCTTAATTTACATTTTTAAAACAAATTGCTATAAATATGAAAATTTTTATATTTTTATAATTTTATTTATACAATTATACGGGTCAAACCTGAACAAATCGAGACCCGCATGAACTCGACCTTGATGGGTCAACGGGTGGGCCTGAGTTGTAGTCCAAAATTGTAGGCCGACCCTAGCGGGCGAGCTTTTATTCATGCGGGCCATTACCGGGCTCATATATTGGCGGGCCGACCTAGCCCGGACCACCCGGATTGACACCTCTAATTGATCTAATCTCTAGCTGTGTATATATTGTATTTTCCTATTAGCATATAATTGTTGGAAAAACTGAAAAATGGGTTGACTTTGGCACTAGTTTTGAGTGAGACCCGCTTGGCTATTTTGAAAGGAAAGTTGATTTGTGTTCTCATCCGTGAGTACATCGAAATCATATACTTACTTGTCAAAAATGATGCTCGGGTGAATGAGAAATTGAAGCTCAAAGTATGCCATGTGAAAGGAGTTTATGTTGGTGGGAAAGGAAAAAAATTAAGTTTTGTCCCACATAGGAAGTGGATGAAAGTTAAAACCACTTTATAAAGGATGACACTTTAGAATGGTGTAATCATGTGTAGCATAGAGGCTCTCTCCACGTGCGCGCGCAGGGGGGTGCAAATCTTGGACCGAAACTAGCTTCAGACCTTGAACTTGTATGCGAGCGCGACCTGCGTACACGAATGTCGGATCGAAAGGAGCAAAATTGGCCCCTTAAGAGTGTCCACATTTTGCTACATTTTTTTAATTTTTTCAATAGACTTTTGGTTTTCCAAAACTGTTGAAACTCCTAAAACTCCAATGTTAATTGCTATGAAGTTATTGAGCAATTATACTACAGTTAGTCTATATAGTCATCTCGTTTTTCAGTCTGCAGTACACGAAAAATCATCTGCATATTCATTTGGCCACAGTTTGAGTCTCCCTTCGTTTTTACTTTCTGTTCCTGTTTGGTTTGGTGATATTGTTCGGGCACTGGTACAGTTAGCCGGAGTACAATCTGTGGTGCTCGAATTATACTGTTTCGCCGTTGTATCCTGGGAAACGGATGCTCTGTTAAAGCTCAAGCACAGATGGTGAGGGAGCGAATCTGTTTTAAGGAAACTGTGTGGAACACAGGCCTCGGGTTAAAAGTTTCCTGTCATTTAACTTCTGCAATTTTATTATTCTGCATATTTAAAATTGTAGTTCTGCTTAAATCAACTGTTCCATTTTACTGCAATTTTACATATTGTAGAATCTGCTACTGTATTAAATCTGTTGTGTATATTTGAATCCATTATATTCAAAGTTATTGAATCTGCTACTGCGAATCTCGCATCCAATAGTGAAACAATTTTCCTACAAGCTTAAAACAGATTCAGTTATTGTTTCATTTGGTTTATTGGATTGATATTAGTTTATTGAAAACTAATATTTTTGTTTCATTTTCAGAAATGGCAACCGAACAAACTAACATGGATGTGACCCAAACTGTGGCTACTGGAAAACAGGCTGTGGGCTCTAGTTCTGGTGTGGTTCAGACTGTGGCTAGATTACCAAGTCATGTTGTGAGCCAACCTATGGCCACTGTTCCGGTTAATCATAATGAAAAATCGGAGAAATTCAATGGCTTGAATTTCAAGACGTGGCAGCAAAAAATGCTATTTTATTTGACCACCTTGAATCTTGCGTGGTTCTTGACTGAAACCGCTCCAAAACTCAATGAGGGTGAGGGAGATGTTCAAGCGATCAGTGCACTTGATGCTTGGAACCATTCGGATTTTCTATGCCGAAACTATATTATGAACAGCGTAGCAGATTCGTTATACAACGTGTATAGCACTATGAAAATTGCTAAGGAGTTGTAGGAGTCTTTGGACCGTAAATATAAAACTGAAGATGCCGGGGCTAAAAAATTCATTGTCGGCAAATTCTTAGATTATAAAATGGTGGACTCCAAAACTATAATCAGTCAAGTGCAAGAACTCCAAGTAATTCTTCACGAAATTCATGCTGAAGGGATAGTGTTGAGTGAGACTTTCCAAGTGGCTGCAATTATTGAAAAATTGCCTCCCGCATGGAAAGATTTCAAGAATTACCTAAAGTACAAACGAAAGGAAATGAACGTCGAAGAACTGATTGTTAGACTTCGAATTGAAGAAGACAACAAGAGTTCCGAGAAGAAGTTGTTCAATCCTAGTGTTGCTAAAGCCAATGTTGTGGAGCATGGTCAAAGCAGTAAGGCCTATAAAAGTAAGGTTGGGTCATCCAGTGGTAAATGGACCAAGCTAGGGCCTAAAGGTGGAACCTCTAAAAGGAAGTTTCAAGGAAAATGCTTCAATTGTGACAAAGTGGGTCACAAGTCTTCGGAGTGCAGATTGCCAAAGAAGAAAAAAGAAGCAAATGTGGTTGACTATATGGCGCATGATGTGGCGGAGAAGAATCTAGCAACCGTCATTTCTGAAGTGAACATGGTGGGCTCTAACCCACAAGAATGGTGGATTGACACCGAAGCTACTAGGCATGTGTGTTCTGATAAAGAACTGTTTTCCGCTTTCGAAGCAATTGAAAATGGAGAGAAGTTGTTCATGGGAAATTCAACAACTTCTGAAATCAAGGGACAAGGCAAAGTGGTTCTGAAGATGACTTCGGGGAAAGAGCTAACTCTTAACAATGTGTTGTATGGGCCTGAAATTCGCAAGAACCTTGTGTCCGGGTCGCTTTTAAATAAGCATGGTTTTCGTATTGTATTTGAGTCGGACAAAGTTATTTTGTCTAAGAGTGGAATGTTTGTCGGAAAAGGCTATGTTTCCGATGGTATGTTTAAGTTGAATGTAATGGTTGTTAAACCAAAAATGAATAAAGTGAATTCTTCCGCTTACTTGCTTGAGTCTTCCAATGTGTGGCATGGTAGACTATGACATGTTAACTATGATTCTTTACGTAGACTAGTTAACTTGAATTGTATACCCGCGTTCCATATTGATTCCAAACATAAGTGCGAAACTTGTGTTGAGGCAAAATTGACAAGGTCATCATTTAAATCAATTGAACGGAATACAAAACCACTTGATTTAATTCACAGTGATACATGTGATTTAAAATTTGTACAAACAAGAGGTGGCAACAAGTATTTCATTACTTTTGTCGACGATAGCACAAAATATTGCTATGTGTACTTGCTAAAAAGCAAGGATGAAGCGATAGAGAAATTCATTCTCTACAAGAATGAAGTTGAGAACCAACTTAACAAGAAAATTAAGGTGATAAGAAGCGATCGAGGTGGTGAGTATGAAGCACCATTTGCTGAATTATGTGCACAACATGGAATCATACATGAAACCACCGCACCTTATTCCCCGCAACAAAATGGTGTTGCTGAAAGGAAAAATCGCACCTTAAAAGAAATGATGAATGCGATGTTGGTAAGTTCTGGGTTACCTCAGAACATGTGGGGGAGGCTGTGTTATCAGCAAATTACCTTTTAAATAAGGTGCCCCGAAAGAAAATGGAGAAGACCCCTTATGAGTTATGGAAAGGAAGAAAGTCTTCATATAAATACTTACGAGTGTGTGGATGTCTTGCTAAAGTGGCTGTCCCAACACCAAAGAAGGTAAAGATACCGAAAACTGTAGATTGTATCTTCATTGGATATGCTCAAAACAGTAGTGTTTATCGGTTTCTTGTGTATGAATCTAAAATTCCAGATATACACAAAAACACGATAATGGAATCGAGAAATGCTTCTTTCTTTGAACATGTATTTCCATGCAAGTCCAAAGAAGAGGCAAACTCTTCTAAACGGACATATGAGACTATGACTGAAAATAGTCTGGACCAAGAATTAGAAGATGAGGTTGAGGTTGAACTAAGACGTAGCAAAAGAGAAATGACAGAAAAATCTTATGGTCCAGATTTTCTGACCTATATGCTAGAAAATGAACCTCAAAGCTATCAAGAAGCTGTGAACTCATCAGAAGGACCTCAATGGAAAGAGGCCATTCAAAGTGAAATAGATTCCATTTTGCAAAATCATACATGGGAGCTAGTGGATCTTCCTCCAGGAAGTAAACCACTAGGCTATAGATGGATTTTCAAACGTAAAATGAAAGCAGATGGATCTATTGAAAAATATAAGGCTAGATTGGTAATAAAAGGTTATAGACAACGAGAAGGCCTTGATTACTTTGATACATATTCTCCAGTAACGAGAATAACATCTATTAGGATGATACTTGCGATTGCTGCTCTACGAAATCTTGAAGTACATCAAATGGATGTTAAGACTGCATTCTTGAATAGAGATTTAGATGAAGAAATCTATATGGAACAACCCGAGGGGTTTTCATCTCCAGGGCATGAAAAGAAAGTTTGTAAATTGGTGAAGTCGTTATATGGCTTGAAACAAGCACCAAAACAATGGCACGAAAAATTTGATAATGTCATGATGGAGAGTGGATTTAAAATCAACGAGTGTAACAAATTTGTTTACGTTAAAGACACTGGAAATGGTTATGTCATTTTATGTCTTTACGTTGACGATATGCTTATTGTTGGTAGTGACAATAAGATGATTAAATACACTAAAGATATGTTAAATTCGAGGTTTGACATGAAGGATATGGCTTTAGCTGATGTTATATTTAGAATCAAAATTTCAAGAACATCAGATGGGCTTGTTCTAAACCAGTCACATTATGTTGATAAAATTCTAGAAAAGTTCAGTAAGGATGATACTGAAATGGCTAGAACACCGATAGATACAAGTCAACATCTATCCAAAAACAAAGGTGAAAGTGTATATCAAGTAGAATACTCGAGAGTTATTGGGAGTCTGATGTACTTGATGAGTTGTACAAGATCAGACATAGCCTACACAGTGAGTAAACTGAGTAGATATACGAGTAATCCAGGAGCTGATCACTGGAAAGGAATAGTAAGAGTACTAAGGTACTTGAGATGTACATGTAATTTTGGACTGCACTATATTAGATATCCAGCGATCATTGAAGGATATACTGATGCAAATTGGATATCTGATATAAAAGACTCAAAGTCCACGAGTAGATTTATGTTTACATTGGCAGGTGCAGCTATATCCTGGAAATGCTCTAAACAAACTGTGATAGCCAGATCCACTATGGAATCTGAGTTTATAACTTTAGATAAAAGTGGTGAAGAGGCTGAATGGTTGCGCAACTTCTTAGAGGATATTCCAAGATGGTCAAAACCCGTGCCAGTAATTTGCATAAATTGTGATAGTCAATCAGCAATTGGAAGGGCACAGAATAACATGTATAATGCTAAGTCTAGCCATATACGTCGTAGACACAATACCATAAGACAATTACTCTCTACTGGAGTTATCACTGTTGATTATGTAAAATCAAAGGATAACATTGCGGATCCGCTCACCAAAGGGTTAAATCGAAAGTTAGTTGAAAAATCATCGAGAGGAATGAAACTTAAGCCCTTGAATGGATAAGTTAATACAAAGGAAAACTCAACCTAGTTGACTGGAGATCCCAAGATCTAAGTTCAAAGGGACAACCTAATTGTAAAGACTTAATAAAATCACTGTGGGGGATATTACCTCATGTCCATTCCTATGATGCACAGTGATGCCCGAAAGATAAAGGATAAGCAATAGGCTTTTAATGATTATTATGCGTCGAAAATTCGAGCCAAGTAACGTGGATTACTTGTAATGAGAAATCATCTATGTGAGAGAAGTGGGGCCTCTTCTAAGGGAATTGTGTGGGGTGCAATTCTTGTGAACTCTCACAGAACCAGGCGTATGTTCATGGCCAAAACGAACATAATAATAAGAACAAAAATGTGTTATGAAGAATCCTGTGTAGAGTATATCATCGTTTACATAAACGGCAGAACAGTTCAAGGACATCGCGTCTACTGGTCAGCCAGTAAAGTAAATATACTTTCACAAGGGAAGGTTCAAGGGGTAACACCTACCTATCCTATGTAGGTTTCAACTGTTGAACTATATCACCTAGTCTTCATGTGTCACATTCATGTGTCGCTCCCAATTTTCATTCATGTGGGGGATTGTTGGAAAAACTGAAAAATGGGCTGACTTTGGCACTAGTTTTGAGTGGGACCCGCTTGGCTATTTTGAAAGATGAAAGTTGATTTGTGTTCTCCTCCGTGAGTACATCGAAATCATATCCTTACTTGTCAAAAATAATGTTCGGGTGAATGAGAAATTGAAGCTTAAAGTATGCCCATGTGAAGGAGTTTATGTTGGTGGGAAAGGAAAAAATTAAGCTTCGTCCCACATAGGAAGTGGATGAAAGTTAAAACCACTTTATAAAGGATTGCACTTTAGAATGATGTAATCATGTGTAGCATAGAGGCTCTCTCCACGTGCGCGCGCAGGGGGGGTGCAAATCTTGGACCGAAATTGGCTTCAGACCTTGAACTTGTGTGCGAGCGCGACCTGCGTACACGAATGTCGGACCGAAAGGAGCAAAATTGGCCTCTTAGGAGTGTCCACGTTTTGCTACATTTTTTAATTTTTTCAATAGACTTTTGGTTTTCCAAAACTGTTGAAACTCCTAAAACTCCAATGTTAATTGCTATGAAGTTATTGAGCAATTATACTACAGTTAGTCTATATAGTCATCTCGTTTTTCAGTCTGCAGTACACGAAAAATCATCTGCATATTCATCTGGCCACAGTTTGAGTCTCCCTTCATTTTTACTTTTTGTTCCTGTTTGGTTTGGTGATATTGTTCGGGCACTGGTACAGTTCGCCGGAGTACAATCTGTGGTGCTCGGATTATACTGTTTCGCCGTTGTATCCTGGGAAACGGACGCTCTGTTAAACCTCAAGCACAGACGGTGAGGGAGCGAATCTGTTTTAAGGAAACTGTGTGGAACACAGGCCTCGGGTTAAAAGTTTCCTGTCATTTAACTTCTGCAATTTTATTATTTTGCATATTTAAAATTGTAGTTCTGCTTAAATCAACTGTTCCATTTTACTGCAATTTTACATATTGTAGAATCTGCTACTTTATTAAATCTGTTGCGTATATTTGAATCCATTATATTCAAAGTTATTGAATCTGCTACTGCGAATCTCGCATCCAATAGTGAAACAATTTTCCTACAATAATCACTAAACATCAACAACTATAACGTGTTGCATCTAAGTAATAAGAGGATGGATCACTATATACATATTTCCTTTCACATTTATATGGATAATATTTGGTAAGAGAAAATCTACGGGAGGATTGACAATAGTAGTCAACACAAACTAGCACTATAATATCTGTTACAAACAAATATTAACCAGTAAATTAAGTGATGTTAAGAAGAAACATGGTCTTCCATTGATCTAGTATTAGCTCCAGTCACATCTTTGAAGGCGATAAAACACGCAGTAAGCACAATTTTAGGATTATTTTGTAATTAGTCTCGTCGCCAAAATTAGTTTTAGATGATTAGCTGGCAAACTATATTTCCCGCCATTTTCCTTCTATTTATTGTAATCCGTGATTCATTTGTGAATAAGATTCTTAGATATTTTTCTCCCAATTCTCGACTTTTGTCTTCAATATGGTATCAGAGCATAGACGATTTCCATAATTCCGCTCTCTGTTCATAGCTTGATCGATCATGGCAGAAAGCACAAATCAAAGCACATTTCAAAATTCTCCTAATCAAAATTCATCTACATCAATGAGTAATTCCACCATTGATGATATCTCTAGTCCTTATTATCTTCATCATTCGGATAACCCTGGACTGGTTATGGTTTTGCAGCAATTGACTGGCGAAAATTATACTTCATGGAGTCAAGCCATGACCATAGCTTTATCCGTGAAGAATAAATCCGGATTTGTTGATGGATCTATTCTTCGACCTACAGGTAATACTGAATTGCTCAATTCATGGATCCGTAACAACAATAATGTTATCTCTTGGATCCTTAATTTCGTGTCAAAAGATATATCAGCGAGCATTATCTACACGCAATCTGCCTATGAGATTTGGAGTGACCTCAAAGAGAGGTTTCAGCAGAGGAATGGCCCTCGAATATTTCAATTGAGGCGTGATTTAATGAATCATACCCAAGGTCAACTATCTATTAGTGCTTATTTCACCAATCTTAAGAGCATATGGGAGGAATTAAGCAATTACAGGCCATCATGTTCTTGTGGAAAGTGTGATTATGATGAAACTAGTGGAGCATCACCATATGGAGTATGTTATGTCTTTTCTGATGGGACTGAACGATTCCTATGCCCAGGTCAGAGGACAACTTCTGCTAATGGAGCCAATTCCACCAATAAACAAAGTTTTCTCACTGATTTCACAGGAGGAACACCAAAGAGCTATCAATTTGGTTGCTGGTACAAGTGATTCATTGGCATTTCAGGTTCGAAATGATGTAAGGAAGTCAACTATGGGGCAAACTTACAACATGATTTAGAAGAAGGAAAGGCCAATCTGTACATATTGTAGATATGGAGGTCACACTGTTGATAAATGTTACAAACTCCATGGGTTTCCACCAGGATACAAGCAAAACCAGAAATTTAATTCCAGCAATCAATCAGGTTATTCTTCACATCCTAACAATAATGCTGTTACTAATCAAATCTATGGTTCTGTTCCAGATGAAAATCATGGCACCGTTGGGAACTTCATGCAAACTCTTAACCCTGAGCAATATCAACATCTGATGAATATATTAAGTACACACCTTACTTCAGCAAAAGCACAAGGTGGAGGAGAAAATGAGGATCACTTGTCAGGTACTTGTTTGTCAATTTCCAATAGTGCAATCTTCAATTCTGCTGAACATTGGGTGTTGGATTCTGGGGCAACTAGCCATGTTTGTTTCAGACATACATGTTTTCAAAGTTTAAGAGCTGTCCAGAATGCATATATTACTTTACCTAATCAAACCAAAATTTCTGTACATTTTGTTGGAAATGTTATACTCAGTCCTGAATTGATGCTTGAGGATGTATTATTTGTGCCTCAGTTTAAATTCAATTTGATGTCTATAAGTGCTTTAACCAGAAATCCATCTATAAGCAACAGATTTTCTACTGACTGTTGTGAAATTCAGGACCTATGCAGATCGATGATGATTGGCAGGTGTAGAAAAATTGAAGACCTTTATGTCTTAGATGCAACAATGAATAATGTAATAAGGAAATGTAATTTTTCCAGAATTGATTGTAATTCTGCTATGGTGAACAATGTAGATTCTTCTATTGTATGTCATAATAGACTAGGCCATTTATCCTATAAACGTCTGGATTGCTTGAGAAATCAATTACGTTATAAGAGTGATAAGAAAAATGAGGCTCCATGTTCCATATGTCCACTGGCTAAACAGAAGCATTTGTCATTTGTTTCACATAATCATCTATCATCAAATGCATTTGACCTTATTCATGCTGATATATGGGGTCTCTATAGTACTCCAACACGTGATGGACATAGATATTTCCTCACTATAGTTGATGACTGTACCAGATTTACTTGGGTATATCTTTTGAAGCAAAAATTAGATGTACTCATAGTTATTCCCAAGTTTTTCAGTCTGATTGAAACACAGTTTAACAAAGTTATAAAAAGGTTCAGGTCTAACAATGCTCCTGAGTCATAATTCAGAGAGTTCTTCAGTTCAAAAGGGGTGTTGCATCAGTTCTCTTGTGTAGAACGTCCTGAACAGAATTCAGTAGTAGAAAGGAAGCATCAACATTTACTAAATGTTGCTAGAGCATTATTTTTTCACTCCAAAATTCCCATTCTATTCTTGGGAGATTGTGTTCTCACAGGCACTTACCTCATTAATCGAACCCCATCACTAGTTATACAAAATCAAACACCCTTTCAACTACTTTATGAAACTGCAGTTGACTATAATTTCATTAAAGTGTTTGGCTGCCTTTGTTTTGTCTCCACCATTACCTCACATCGTCTGAAGTTTCAACCTCGTGCTAGGGCCTGTGTTTTTATTGGATACCACACTGGCATCAAAGGATATAAAATCTATGACATTATTTCCAAAACCATCTCCATATCTAGAGATGTGGTTTTTCATGACTCTATTTTCCCTTTTCATTCCATATCAGATCCTCATGATTTGATTGATAATTTCCCCAACCTTGTATTACCTAAACCTGCATCTGATATAGCTCATCAACAGCCTATTGTTCACTCCAATATAGATTCTGCCATTACATACTCAACACCATCTATTCCCAGTCCTCTTAGCAATTCTCCTCCTATTTCTTTCACCGATATTCTTGATCAACAGAATCTTGGTCCCAGAAGATCATTGAGATCAAGAAAACCTCCTTCTTATTTGCAGGATTTCTACTGCAATCTTATGGCTGCAAACAAGAATCCCTTTCCTCTCACCTAATCACCCTATCCCTTACATCATTACCTTGCTTATTCAAAGTCTTCAAACACTCATAATTCTCTTCTTTTCAATATTTCATCCAACCCTGAACCTCAGTTCTATCACTAGGCTGTGAGACATGATCATTAGAAGAAAGCCATGACTTCTGAACTTGATGCAATGGAATTGAACAATACTTGGTCCGTCACTACATTGCCTACAAGAAAGCATACCATAGGCTGTAAATGGGTGTATAAGATCAAGTACAATTCTGATGGCAGCATTGACAGATATAAAGCCCGCTTGGCAGCCAAAGTATATACTCAGCAGGAGGGTTTAGATTTTATTGAAACTTTTTCTCCTGTTGCGAAAATGGTGACAGTGAAGATTCTTTTAGCTCTGGCTGTTATTAATCGTTGGCATCTAATCCAGTTAGATGTTAACAACGCTTTTCTCCATGGTGATTTATTTGAGGAAATTTATATAGATTTGCCATTGGGTTATTCACCCTCTATTATTTCTGGAAGAAAGGGATAGCCTTTGGTTTGTAAGCTCCATAAGTCAATCTATGGTTTGAAGCAGGCATCCGGCCAGTGGTTTTCGAAATTCTCTCATGCCCTTCGGCTACATGGCTTTCATTAATCCAAATCAGACTACTCCATATTCACTAAAGGGTCTGGGAGTGATTTTGTGGCCTTATTGGTTTATGTGGATGACATAGTCATCACTGGTGCTAAACTGCAGGTCATTAACTCTTCGAAGTCTTTTCTCCAGAGTCAATTTAAGCTTATGGATCTTGGAACCTTAAGTACTTTCTAGGATTGGAAATTGCAAGATCACAAAAGGGGATAGTTCTGTCACAAAGACATTATGCTCTTCAGCTGCTTGAAGATACAGGTTTCCTTGCCTGCAAGCCAGCTATTCTTCCCATGGATCCCAAAGTTCGTCTGAACTCCTTTGAGGGCGAGCTTCTGGATGATGATTCCATGTATAGGCTACTTATTGGACGCTTACTATACTTGACAATATCTAGACCTGATATTCCATTTGCTGTCCATAAACTCAGTCAGTATGTATCTCAGCCACGGAAGCCTCACTTAACAGTTGTTCATCACTTGCTTCAGTATATTAAAGAGACTCCAGGACAAGGCCTTCTATTTTCAACAGAATCCTCTTTACAGTTAAGTGCATTTTCTGATGCAGATTGGGGATCTTGCTTAGATTCAAGGAAATCAATCACTGGTTTCTGTGTATTTCTTGGAGAATCTATGGTCTCATGGAAAGCTAAGAAACAAACCACTGCATCACGATCCTCAGCTGAAGCGAAATACCATGCACTGGCCTCCACTGCTAGTGAGCTCCTGTGGATACATCAGCTTCTTCTGGATTTCCACATCACAATCACATGTCCAACTTTACTATTTTGCGACAATCAGGCGGCAGTGCACATTGCAACCAATCCCATTTTCCACGAAAGAACCAAGCACATCAAAATAGATTGTCATTTCATAAGGGAGAAGATCAATGATGGATCTGTTAAGTTGATGCCAGTTCGTTCCAATCATTAACTCGCTGATATATTCACCAAGCCTTTGCCGGCTACTTCCTTATTTCAATTGTTATCCAAGATGGCTGTGATCAATTTACACATTCCATCTTGTGGGGGAGTTTCAGGATTATTTTGTAATTAGTCTTGGCGCCAAAATTAGTTTTAGATGATTAGCTGGCAAAATATATTTCCCGCCATTTTCCTTCTATTTATTGTAATCCCCGATTCATTTGTGAATAATATTCTCAGATATTTTTCTCCCAATTCTCGACTTTTGTCTTCAATACACAGCTACTTCAGAAATAAATCCCATCCCATAAAGTCTTGAGTCTTCCATTCTTCTATTTTAAGATCAATATTATATATCATCTTGTTCTCAAGGAAATCAAAAATTTCTCGCAGCAGCTGATCAGCTGGAAATAGCAAAGATTTCACCTCCCCAGTGTTTGAATGTTGATAGAGATCAAGTTTGACCAAGATTTTGAACACCCAATTGTCAAACAAATCACCACCAGAAGTCGCAAACAAACACATAAAATCGCCAATTATTACCATGTATATTCTACTCTAACGGGTGATTGGAGACTGTAGAAGTTATTTGAAGCACTCACAAGTCACAGCTAAACTATACGTCCCACTACTTATGATCTCAAAACGTGTGTGCAGAGTGTGTGTGCGTGTGGGTTTGAGTGAGTGAAAAAAAAAAAAAAAGGAGTTTTCGATTCTTGTGTTTTTTTTTTTTTTTTGAATCGCTATAAATTCTATGAATACTTAACTATACCATATTCAAGAACAAACACTCACTTCAATTCTAACAAATTACACATTTAAGGAAGAAAATACCAAAGCACAACGTGGGAAATAAAATAATAGTGTTAAGATACACGATCAAACACGCTCACATGTAAGTGAATTAAATTTCTTCATATTTCATGGCTTACAATTCAAATGCACTAACTGGTGTAGGTTGTAATACATATTCAGTGAAGGCTTCACAAATTAACTAGATGCTTGTTTTAGGAAAATACACAAGATTTTCTGATATCATATGCTCTTAATGTTGGAAAGTTCTAACATAATTAGGGCCACACGTAATGTATTAAAATGTGTGGTGCTATTATTTAAAGTTTATTAGTCAATTAAAGTGATCTACCAAAGATGAATTTTGACTAATGGGTATTAAGTTTCATGGAATTAAAGTGTAGAGACCGGATATTTGTTTCAAATTAATAAGGGGCTGATTTGAATCAAATGAAAGATAATGACCATTCATTATCTTATTCCTTTTAGAGGGGTTATGGTCCCCAATTGTTGGAGTTCTTCAAGCTTCTCTACATCCCCATCAATGGAGAGCAAATTTGATAAGGAGATCACCAATCAATTGAAAGATCATAACCAATTCCAGCGAAGAATCAGACACCTATGGATCTATGGTTCAAGGTACGCTTTTGTTTTTATTTTGATATTCTCATTAATTTCAACATGGATGATTACAATGTTGATTATTGATTGTTTTAGATCAATAATCCTTAATATATTTTCTATCAAGTGGTATCAGAGCCGATCCATTGTTGAATTCTTGAGAAATTGAAGGTTTAAATTCTGAATTTCATGGATTATATGATTTTCCTGTTAGTTTATGCAATTTGGATTTATTGGTATATGGATCTAGCATGGAATTATGTGGATCTTGATAATATTAAGGTTTTCTTTTTTATCAAGAAAATTCGGATTTGAAATAAAGATTGGATTTTGGATCTGTTGGATTTTTGGATCTGTTGAAATTAAGGTTTTAGTTTAAAAATAATAATAATAATAATAAAAAAATTCCGGCAGCCACCGGACGGCCGCTGTAACGACAGCCACCGGGGGCGGCTGCTGCCGAGATGAAGGGGAGAAGAGGTCTCCATTAATGTTTTCAGTTATGGAGGAGATGAAAGGACTTCTTCCATTTTTCAGTTTGGGAAGATTTGGAGGCAGGGGCTTCTTATGTAAATTTGAAGTCTTGAGGTCCCTTCTTGCAATTTTAGGATTATGGTTAAAATTTACGTTTTAGCCCCTAAGGTTTAAAATTTATTCAATGTGGGCCTTAAGGTTATGAGTCTTAATAACTAAGTCTCTAAAGTTTAAAGTTCATCATATTGGGCCTTTTAAAGTTCTGGGTTTAATAATTCAGCCCCCTAAAGTTCTGAAATTGATTAATTTGGGCCATTTAAGTTCTGAATTTTGTAATTAAGCCCCTGAATGTTCATAATTGGTTTAAATTGGCCCCTAAAGTTTCTAAAAATCGTTTTTTTTACTTCTATACTTTCCAATAATTTATTTATTGACCCATAAAGTTTTGAACTATTAAGTTTTGGGTCCCTAAAGTTTTCAATAATTAATTATTGGTCCATTAAGTTTTGAATTAATTAATTTTGACCCCTAAAGTATTGAATTATTAACCATTAGGCCCTTAAAGTTTCAAGATAAATACAATTAAGTATTCCGCTTTTCAAATTTTGGTATAAATGACTCATTTGAGTATATAATATTCAAAAGTGAATTGATTGAAGCAATATGTTGCCAAAGCAACCTCTCTTGTGGAAATTAATTAACTTAGAATATTAGAAGGAATTCGTGTGTATGCTTGTTCATGCGAATATTAGCCGGCCCAAAGGAAGGTTAATATTTGGCCGAATTGTATGCACACTTGTGGTGGTAAACGTGTGACAATTATAAGGTTTCCATGTGAATAATAAATCAATCCAAAGATGGGTTTATTATTTGACAGGATTTATTGTCAATGTTTGATCACTACATCAAGAGTACCACTTACAGTTAATATTACTGTCCAAAGACTTGATATTAATGATGTGCTAGGTATCTTGAGATGGGACGTACCATTATTTGAATAACTTAATTATTTATACGGATTCCAATGTGAACATGTTTATTGAGTATAAGTTCTCTATTCAGTTAATCCATCCGCTTCTGCTATATCTGTTAACATCAACTCCATTCCAGTGCTAAACAGAACGAACTTCAAGTATTGGAAAGAGAACATATTAATTGTTCTTGGCTGCAAAGATCTAGATCATGCGCTTTGAATTGAGCAACCCGTTTCTCTTACGGAAGAAAGTTCATCTGATGGAAAATGGAACTTTGAGAATTGGGATCGCTCAAATCGCATGAGTCTAATGATCATTAAGTGCGGCATTCTGGAAGCCTTTGGAGGCACAGTATCTGAAGAAGTAACTAATGCCAATGATTTCTTGCCGAAATGAGAAACGTTTTGCGAAAAATGATAAGGCTGAAACAAGCACGCTTTTGCAAAGCTTAATTTCAATAAAGTATAAAGGCAAATGAAACATATGGGAGTACATCATGAAGATATCTCACATTGCTTCTAAGCTTAAGGCACTAAAGCTCGAGCTGTCTGATGACTTGCTCTTATATTTGGTATTGATTCCGCTTCTTGCACAATTCTGCTAATTAAGGGCAGTTACAACTGTTAAAAGGGGAAAGTGGACTCTTAATGAGCTTATTTCCATATTATGTGCAAGAAGAAGAAATGCTAAAGCAAAATGAAACTAGCATTACTCACTTGATAAGTACTTCTAAAGATAATAAAGAATAACAAAGTTGCATTCAGTTCGGTTTAAAATAAACAGTAAAAGCCTGATAATGATAAATTTTGCTATAACTTTTGTGAAAATCTGGGATATATAAAGAGAGACTGTACTAAATATAACGCTTGGCGTGTAAAGAAAAGTACACTTCTCATTTTGGTTTGTTTTGAGGTAAATTTAATGTCAATACCTAGACACACTTGGTGACTATATTTCGGTACTACTATTCAAATAAGTGTGTATATGCGGGGTTGTCTGATCTGCCAAAACCAATTGATGCTGAAAGATTCATCTATGTGGGTTGATGGCAAATCAGTTAAGGTTGATGCTATATTGACTTTAGGTTATCATTAAAGGCTGGTTATTATTTGAATTTGAAAGAGATATTTGCGGTACCGTCTTTTGGACGGAATTTGGTTTCTATTTCTACATTGGACAAATTTGGTTACTCTTGTTCAATTTGAAATAGTCAGGTTGATCTTTTTCTGATAACTTATATCAGTTTAATACAATTGCCTCTTATAAAGAAATCTTGTATGTGAATCCGCATGGTATTGAACATAAATTAACCAATGAGAATTCTGCTTTGTTTTGGCACAAGCAATAAGGTCACTTCTCTCAAAAGAAAATGAAAAATCTTGTGTTAGAAGGAATTCTTGATTCCTTATTTTTCAGACTTAAATGCCAATGCCAATTGCATTAAGGAGAAATAAACAAACATAAGGAGATTAAGTGTTGTATGACTTCGGACATCTTAGAACTAATTCATACGGTTATCTGTGGACCATTTCCTTCAGTTTCATGGAATGGTCAACAGTCATTTATTTAGTTCATAGACGAATTTTCTCACTATGGCTACCTATATCTCATTTATGAAGAATCCCAAACATTGGACATGTTCAAGGCATACAAGACTGAGATTGAAAATCAACTCAGTAAAAGAATTCATTAAGTCAGATCTTATCATAGTGGTGAATACTATGATAGATATGATGAATCAGGAGAACAACGTCCATTGCCTTTTGCTAAAATTTCTAGAGGAATGTGAAATCATTCCACAGTACATCAGGATCTTTCTAGTAAAGATCAGTAAAGACTGCAGCTTAAATTCTGAACACAGTTCCAAATAAAACAATTTTTTAAGGGGTTACAATATTTTTAAAGATCCCACTATCAAGTCAATTTTCAAACGGGGAATGTTCGGTTCCTTGAGGATGTAGAGTTTGCGGGGGGAGATAAGGTTATAAGGTTTGTCTTGAATGAAGAATATGTATATAATTCTTCTGTTGCAATTGACAATGATCAAGTTCAAGGACAAATTCTTGCTCCAGATCTTGTTCAAGAAGCAATTTCGGATCAAGACTTCATTAAATAATCCCCTATATATAATCAAGAGATTGTTCTAGGAATTCAAACTCAACAACCTCAAGTACAAAGTTATTAAGGAAATTCACTATAAAAGGGAGAAAGACAACTCAGGATGACTTTATAGTCTTTTCCAAGAAAATAAGGATGGCATAGATTAGTGAAAGAAGACCTGATCAATCAACTTTCATCAAATCATGCAAATGAATTACTCTCAAAAGTGGATTGATGCCATGAATAAAGAGTATAAGTCTATGCAAGATAATAAAGTTTGAGATCTTGTCCCATTACCAGAAGGTACGAAACTCATTGGTTGCAAATGTATATTTAAAACCTAAAGGGATTCGAATGGTAATGTGGAAAGATATAAAGCTCGTCTTGTAGCTAAAGGCTTTATACAAAAGGAAGGCATTGGCTACAAAGAGGCTTAGCTTTCTCTCCGATTTCAACGAAAGACTGTTTCAGGACAATTATGACACTTGTTGTACATTTTGATCTTGAGCTATAACAGATGGATGTTAAGACGACGTTTTTCAATGGTGACATTGATGAAACGATCTATATGATACAATCAGAAAACTTTGTGTCAGGAGACCCAAAGAATATGGTTTGAAAATTAAAGAAATCCATCTATGGGCTTAAGTGAGTTTCCTGTCAATGGCACCACAAGTTTCATCAAGTAATTATCTCATTTGGTTTCGAGATGAATGTTGTTGGTGATTGTGTGTATCACAAGTTCAATGGGAGTAAACGTATTTTCCTGATTTTGTATATTAATGACATACTGCTTGCCACTAATGATATAGATATATTGCACGAAATTAAGAGATTTTCATTAAGGAATTTTGAGATGAAAAATCTTGGTGACGTCTCTTTTGTATTAAGGATTTGGATACATCGAGATTACTTTCGAGGTATTCTTGGATTGTAACAAAAGAGCTATATCGATAGAGTATTTAGAAGGTTTGACATGTAGGACTGTAAATCAGGTGACACCCCTATTGATAAGGGAGACAATTTTAGTCTCAATTAAAGTTTCAATGATAAATTTAAAGAAAAGGAAATACGTAAAATTCTATATGCTTCAGCAATTGAGAATTTAATGTATACTCAAGTTTATACACATCCGGATATAGCATTCATTGGAATGCTAGACAGATATTTAACTAAATTTCGGGATGGAAATTTGGAAAGCAGCCATAAGGTTATTCAGTGTTTATAGAGAACTAAGGATTACATGATCACATTCAGGAAAATCAGACCAATTGGAGATCGTTGGATAATCTGATTATGATCATGGAATTGACTGCAAAATATTGTCACTGGGCTGCATATTTTGGATGGAATTGAAAGGCCATTTAAGTTAAGTTATTATGTGACAATAGCAGTCTTGTATTCCAACGGGAACATGACGATGTCAAAGTCTAAAGACATTAAGTTCCTAGTTGTTAAGGAAAGAAATCAGAGTGGTTAGATTTCTATAAAGCATATAGAAACAAACTCCATAATCATGAATCCATTTACTAAATGGATACCACCCAAGGTCTTTCATGAGTATATTGCTCACATGGGTGATTCATCTTTTGATGATATGTCAGTCCAGTGGGAGTTTGTATTTGGATGTTGTCTGTTTTAGACACATATTTTATCCATGGATCTTCGGTTAATTTCAGAAATAAAGTATTCAGTTCAGTTCCACTCTGATTAAAGTTTATGGTTGATCTCACTTAAGAAATAAGGTTGGACCAGTTGGAAATAGACATGGTGGATCACATAACACGTAATTTTCATGCTACACTTCCATGATTGATCTGTCATTTGGTTATATGGGTGTACGTAACCATTGATGGATTTAGTCGCCTTAAATGTGACGAAAATCGCTTTGCTCCTATATCAAAATGACTGATGGACGAGATTGTTTGCAATGCCCATAATAATAATAATAGCAAAAATTTTGAGCTCATAAGGTTGTGCACATTTGAAAGGTTACATGTTTGGCCCAGTGGGAGATTGTTGGAAAGTTCTAACATAATTGGGGCCACACGTAACGTATTAAAATGTGTGGTGCTATTATTTAAAGTTTATTAGTCAATTAAAGTGATTTACCAAAGATGAATTTTGACTAATGGGTATTAAGTTTCATGGAATTAAAGTGTAGAGACCGGATATTTGTTTCAAATTAATGAGGGGCTGATTTGAATCAAATGAAAGATAATGACCATTCATTATCTTATTCCTTTTAGAGGGGTTATGGTCCCCAATTGTTGGAGTTCTTCAAACTTCTCTACATCCCCATCAATGGAGAGCAAATTTGATAAGGAGATCACCAATCAATTGGAAGATCATAACCAATTCCGGCGAAGAATCAGACACCTATGGATCTATGGTTCAAGGTACGCTTTTGTTTTTATTTTGATATTCTCATTAATTTCAATATGGATGATTACAAGATTGATTATTGATTGTTTTAGATCAATAATCCTTAATATATTTTCTATCACTTAACAAAGAATTAACAAACACCAAATCGTCTAAGAGCAGGAAAGGAGTCAGAGAAAAGAGAGGAGGGGGAAGAAAGAAAGAGTAAAGAAAATAGAAATGTTTTCTTTTTATTCAATATCAAGCTGTGAATGTAATATAAAGCATACCTTTCTTTACATAAGGGTCCAGTCTAATCTAATTTAAGAGGAAAAACAACAACTAAAGTGATAAAATAAAAGACAAAAAAATCTATAATGTTAATAAATACTTATTTTCATAAAATAAATTATCCAAACTTGGCAAGTCTTTCAATATTTACTACAACCTCCATCATTATCCCTGGCTGATCAAACTCGGCTTCAACGAAGATGGACACTGGACAACAACGTATTTTTCCCAAAGGGGGGATCTTTTTTGGGATTAAGTATTAATAGTGAGCTCATGAAGGAAACATTGTATACGCCTCCTGTGACATCAGTTGCCTCCATAAAAACATAAAGTGGCACGACCAACAAAATTGATTGTAGTACCGGTAGCTTGAAAATGCCGCATAAGAAAATGATTATACTATGTTGAAAACAATGTTTTCCTTCAAGTGCGATTCTCAATCAAATACACGAGTATAAATGCGAAGTGAACCTGAATTTTTATTCTAACCTACAGATTCCGTCGAAAATTATGAAGAACAAAAATAACTAGCTAGTGACCAATTTTTATTAATTATTCCACTTTTTCTTATTTGTATCTTAATTTCCTCCATTTTAAGGCATTAGGGGCCTTTATGTTCTTAATCAGGCTTTAGAGTTTTCCTTTACTAGGATTAGTATCTAAACACTTCTTGTATTATACTTTTATTTGGTAGGATTATAATTATTAATGAGATTAAGATTTTTCTCAAATATTGTTGATTTTCGATATTCTTTACCAAAAATAGATGAACTCTTGATGTCCAAATATCCGATATTCTCATGATCTGTAACGCCCCAAATTTCATAAACACAAGACGCTACTTAAGTCGAAATATCCTGTAAATAAATTTCCTCAATAAACGCCAAAATGCGTAAATATTTATTTTTTTCAACACTATAGCAAATAAACACTAAATGCGGAAACATTATTTAAATAATTTAATCATTCAAGAGTCAATACCAAATAAAATAAGTAAAGTGCCACAATTTGCAAAAATACTAAAATTTGAGATTTAAGACAAAATAGAAACCGACCATTAAAATACTAGTTTCAAAAATTTATAATTTAAATTGTCTATTATTTAATCATGATTGCCCCGCTCATTGCCTTGCCTTGCCGAGCTCCTTAACCTGGAAGAGTGGAAACAGCATAACGAATTATACTCAGTGGGGAAACAGCAATCAGTCCAGGTTAAATCTAAACATGAAATCAAATTATGAATATAATACAAATACAACATATTGTAGAAATATGTACTGTGGGATATCCCCAAGGACCCAATTACGATCCCAGACCTATTTACAGTCTCTGACAACATGTTATAGCGCTTAACAATTTTGCAATGTGGGACAACCCCAAGAACCCACTTTCGATCCCGGACCTATTTACGGCCCCTGGAAACCTTTTCATATGTATAGGCATAATATCACAATCAAAATCACATATCAAGAATTAACATAGATAAAATAACCACAATTGTTTAAATGTAAACCCCACCTCAAAGTCTTGAAATTTTCTTGAAATTGAACGAATGTAATGTTACCGTGCTTTAAACTTCTCCCGCGACCTTGTCTAGCAAGAACAAGATTAATATAATTTAGGATACTAAGTCCTAATTAATACTTTAAAACTTTTAGGGACCTTCATTGAACTTTTGAAAGTAAAGAAATGGGTAATTAGATAATTATTTAAATCTTGAGGGTCTAATTATGAAAATTAAAATGTTTAGAGCCAGTAAGGTAAAATTAGAAAATATTTTATAATTAATTTGAATAATACATAAACTTTAGGGATGAAGAAAGAATAAAAATCAAATAGGGGACTAACTTAAATGTTTGACCAAACTTGAGGATTTAAAACTACACTTTCAATATTTATAACCCAACCCCCATTCCCAATTCATATTTCACGTACAGAGGGCTTCCAATTTTTTGAAATCCAAGCTAATTCCAAATTGGGATTTTACATATTAATAGTTTTCAGTTAAAATTGAGGTCGGAGGAAGGAAGACTAATGTCAATGGAGGTTCGGGCAAAATATGGAAAGCAAGGAGTCACTTCCAAACTTGACTCATGGTATTAAACTCAAAGTTTTTGTTTTTTGTTTTTTTTTCATTTATCTTTTCTCTTCCTTTTTTTTTTTTTTTCATTTATGAATATATTGAGAAGAACATAGATTATGGAATTCCGAAAAATAAAAATTAATTTAAAGAAGTTACCTGCGCCGATTTTTTTTTGGAGAATGAGTTACTGTCTTTGCAACGTGAAGTTTGGAGGAATGAAGAACTAGTTGAATGCCCAGATTTTTGAGGAGTTTTGTTGAGTGGGTTTTGAAATTTTGGATTTTAGGTTTTTGACACAATCGAATACCTTAAGTTTCAAAATTTGGACAATTGATTGGGTTGATAATGGACTTCAACTTGGGCCAAAGGAGAATATTGGACCAAGAGTAATTTAAAATAGCTATTGGGTGTAAAATTTGACCCGATAAGGAAATATTGAATTTTTAAGATTAAAAAATCGTTTTTGAATTCTTATATTAAATGTTTTTGCTAGACAATTCGACGGACGTAAAATAAATTCTAGAATTTGACGGAAAAGTCGTAGTGACATAATTTAAGTAATAAAATTGGTATTTAAAATTCGGGTCGCTACATGATCAATGGATCGTTGGAGTTTTTGCATCTTTGACACTTCACACTGCATCATACTGATATTAAACTCATTATGTTCTGAGGTTCGTGAGATCATATGGCAGAAATGATGTCAAGTGATGCAGATGCACAACTACAACGATAGGTAGACTTGTTGACACAGCCACTGAAGATGAAACAACTACATCTACACATGGAGGTTTTGATGCAGAACAACGTTTGTCTATTAACAACATCGAACAACATGATAGTTTTTGAGTCGGGAGGACCGGATGACAACAATAGTCTGTTTCGTGAAAGGCAAACTGTTTCGCGCAGTAGTTTTTGGGTCGCTAACAATTAAAAGGGAAATCAGACGATTGTGTAAGGAACAAACCTCTTGAGACAAAGTCCCAAAAATGAGTGTTTTTATTGGCGAAGATTTACAATCGGAGATAAACAGAATGCCTCCAAGGGACGCAAGCACACGAGTACTAAAAGAAGGAAATTAAAGTTACACTAAAGAATTGAAATTACATATTCTCTGTTGAGAGTTTTTGATTCGGGGTCATTTTCTTTATGTCTCTTCTTCCTTTTATTTTCTTTGTGGCAAACCGTTTCGAAACTGCTCGACCAATCCATAACTACCCACTTCCTTCATGGTGGCTGAGCAATCGTGGAACTGCCATATCTAACTGTTGCTATCATGTTGTTGTCGTTCAACTGCTTCCAACTAGGCTCCTATAATTGTGGATCGTGACGAAAGTGCTCGATATCCGTTTCAATAACCGTCGTTCTGAGTAAATACAATGTCTGACGTGGCTACAACCTTGGGCGATTCGAAGGTCTGGGCGATAATAAACTCGTTGCTTTGGGCGACAGTAGGGTATTCCATTCGCGCAAATTATGGGCGTCGTGCTGGCTTAGGCGATGCTATTACCAAATTGGCGGGCTTTTATTTCACCAACACTCCAACTTGGGCCTTTGTTTTGATTTATCCAATTGGACTTTATTCCTTCGATCATTCGGATTGGACTGCACTTTTAGTGAGTCAACACAAACAAGGTTTGATTACCTGGTCATTGTCTGTTTCCATATAAACTATTTACTAAACTACACCTTTTAAGATTATTGATTCAAACAACATTTCACATGAAATAAATCATTCTCTAAAATCAATTATTGGCATTAACATTTCGACCCCAATAAAACTATAAGAAAATTATATAATTATTAAAAAATGGGAACATGACAGTTTTTTATTCTTGGATATAAGCAATGATAAGGTTCATTAATTACATAAGTTGTAGTCCCAACTTAAACCTAAAACGAATTCCTAGCTTCAAAAATGGAAAAGTGTAAAATGTGTTTTGACTAGGATAAATGTTCAAAAATAGCCATACAAAGTTGAGAGTGAAAAACATATTTACTTCAACAAGATCACAAATGCAGCTCAATTCCACATAAATTTTTTAAGGTAAAAATCTTGACTTCCTTTTGTGTTGTGTGTAGCTTATATCCCTAAAATCTCCCAACAACGATAACAATCTCTTGACAAAAACAATGAACTACACTATTTCGAACTCGACAAGTAGATGAGAAAAGTATTTCCTTGTTTTCAATATTCCCACATTTTCCAATCATGTATTAAGTTCAACACTATCTTTTTTTTATGAATTTGTACTCAAATCTTTTTTCATAGTGAACTTGATCTTCTCCAAGTTCTATTCTTTATTGTCAAAGTTGAGAGATGTCAACTATGTCAAGACTCACATGTTTGGCCGAATTATATCTCTTGAAATAGCCTACTATATGAGCATGTGCGGGTGGGTAGGTGTTCGGAGTGTGTGCGTGGATGTATGAGAGAGAAACTATAACAATATTGGTGGGATTTGGAAAGAGAGCACTGGATTATTGCCAAGAAAGATAATGAAAAACTTGTGATTTATCTTCTCTACTATAATGATCTTGTATTCTTAGTATCCAGGTTAGTGGGGTTGCTTCCTCTTTGTATTCCCCTCATATATAGAATGCAATCGCTTGAACATCAACATCGCACAGAGTATTTTTCAATGTGGTATCAAGCTTCATGTTTACTTGCTGCCTATATTCAATCGCATTGATTACAGATGGCTCGATTAGGTAAATCACTCTTCAAATTCGTCCAACAACCGAAGGTCGGACTAGAATGCCAGCTTTTGAATGTGCAAAGTGATGCTTGGAAAAGTGAGGGCTAGAAATTATATGTTGCCAAGTTTTGCACACACATATTCATATTACAATCCCTTTAATGGACACATGTAGCACAAGATTGGTCGCCCAGCGGTTTGAAGAATTGGCTTAGGTTGGTGCAATTTGGTTCCGAGGTTTAAACAGTTGTTTGAACAATTATATAATGCAGTTTGTCTATGTACAGAGGATGTGCTTTTAGTTCTCGTTTAACATTTCCTATTACTGAAATCTTCTTTAGCCTTTATTAATATGTTTGGTTGCTTCTACAAATAATTGTATACATGCATTACCAGCGATAGAATATTCAGTTAACTTTAATTGAATATAATTCCTTATTTGACCTTTCAATTCTTTTTCTCGCATGGGGATATGCACGCACCCACTCTGTGTTGGGTTTATGGACGCCGCATATTTTCACATTGATATGATATTGTCCACTTTGGGCCTAACCTCTCGTGGATTTGCTTTTGGACTTTACCCCAAAAGGTCTCATACCAATGGAGATATTGTCCTACACTTATAAACTCATTATATTTCTCACCCCAAAAGGTCTCATACCAATGGAGATATTGTCCTACACTTATAAACTCATTATATTTCTCATGTCTAGCCGATGTGAGATTTCTTTTGCTCCCAAAAATCCTCCCCTCAAACGAAGGACCATATCATTGTGGCTTCCCCTCAAACGATAATCCATCCGCCAATCATCTTGTACCGTCGTTATTACCGTTGCCCTCGACCAAACGGGACTCGTCGCCTGACCACCATATTTTTATGTCAGGAAGACTTTCGACACAAGGCACCTCAAACGCGGATGATTTGTTAGTCAGATCGTAAGGCTAATAAGGGAACCTCCACCACGCTTTCCACTACGTTCCTCCGGCTAAGTTTCTGGGCCTTAGGTTCTGATACCACTTGTTGGGTTTATGGACGCCACATATCTCTACATTGGTATGATATTGTTCACTTTGGGCCTAAACCCTCATGAATTTGCTTTTGAACTTTACCCCAAAAGGCCTCATACTCATGGAGATATTATCTTACACTTGTAAAAACCTATTATATTTCTCATGTCTAGCCGATGTGGGACTTCTTTTGCTCCCAACACTTTGCACAACCACGCATCCACACCCTCATTATCAATAAGTCAGTCGTGTCAACCTCGGCATCCTCAACATCTTGGCCACTTTGACACTGCAGACCAGAACATCAAGAATTTGATTTATTAAGGAAAAAAGGCCCTAAATAGATTGACGAAAAAAATAGCGATGAACCAATGACAAGATACAAAAATTTGGAATTATTGATAGCACGCAAATCTTTTTTCTTGTCTTCCTTCTCGATTTCGAAATACTGCAGCTCATTCACTTTCTCAAGAAAATCCTCATTTTGTCGATGTTGTGAGTTTTATGGTGAAATTCACCATTCGCAGTGCATAAACCCCTATCAAATGATATGGTTAACATGGTATTGTTATCAAAGCCAAACAAAAGACTTGGTAAGTCTCGATGCCACCCATTTAGCACGTGTCTCATATTTGATTAAATAATTAATCTGCTCTATATGTAATGGAATACATTGAAAACAATATCTAAATTAATATCTGAAATACATCTCTATTGGCTGTCTTTCTTACGAGATTTCTTGTACTCTGAGAAAGACAATTATATATAAAATTTGTGACTTTGTGAAAGATTTACTTCCAGATGTAGATCTAAATACAAATAAGCAATGTTGCAATGTACATGTTGTTACAAACTACCATTTAAAGGATTTTTGACAAATATTAGAGGAAATACGCCCAACTGACCCAAATAAAATGTCATATTTCCAATATAACATTTAACCAATAAATGGATTTTTTTTTTAAAAAAAAAAAAAGGAGAAACTATCAAATAATACTTCATACACCAAAAGCCCGAAAATACCTTCGCTATTTCTCTTCCTCTTTCTCACAGACCACCACGAGCTCATCAGCGGACATTCCACATTTGACGGCCACCACCACGAGCTCACCGGCGCTGACAACCACCCTCTAAAGAGCCAATATTATTGCATGGACCGACAACTCATTTCTTGGACCCTAGGCCATCTCCAGTGCTATACCAAATTTTGCACCATTTTACATCAAATCTTGCATCAAACTTTGCACCAAACTAAAATTCATCTCCAACCATTACACCAAATCTTACACCAAATGAACAGTGTTTAATCATTTTTTTTTTAATTCTTAGTAATTTGTTTATTCGGAATATTAATTATTTATTCATTTTAGAAATATATAAATTACTAAATAAATAATTATGTGAAATTAAGGAAAATATTAAATTCATTAAATAAATATATTATTAAAATATAGTACAATTAAAACATATTAAGTTACTAATATGAAGTCGAAATATCATTGCAATTTAATTCTTGGAATTCATTTGTTTTTATACATTGTTTTCTTTAAATAAAACTCGTTTAATGTAGGTATGTGGTTATTGTAAAATATTTCATATTAACTACAAATAATTGCGTTAGTTATATTTTAGATTTTTGTATTCTTATTTTAATTAATTCAGTAATTATTATTTTTAACATTTCAAATTTAATTTAAACGTAAATAATAATAATACTAATGATGATGCCAAAATTCGTACCTGGGCCAACCCGAGTCAAATGGAAAAGCTCCGCCAGATCCGATCTCCAATACCTGAAATAAAGACATTGAGATTTGACATCGTCGCCCCTCCAATACTTAAGTCAGAAAGAGAATTATGTAAAAATCTGTATATTAGAATAAGGTGGGATTACGAGGTGCAAGTGGTTTGCTCCATCTAATTTTTTTTTTTTTTCCATATTGATAAATATTATGTTAATGAAAGGTATGATATGATATGTATGTTATGGTCATCCAATGCCAAATATATGATATTTATTGAGCTTTTATCAGTTTTTAAAAACATGATATGACGATATGATATTTTTTATGCATGATTTGATATTTTTATTCGGGATTGCACTCTTATTTATATCTTACTAAGTATTCACACGTACTCACCATTTGTCCTTCTTCTCACAAATTAGAATGCATCATTGGATGGCGAACGATGAGTTACAGTCGTTATGCTTGGGTTCACTGGACTTAATAAATTAAATCCGGTGTAACGTGACTATAGATTTTATTTTCAAAATTTACTTTAGTTTAATTATTATGTGGATTTGTTATATAGGGTTTGAAACATGTTTTATTTGGAAACATTTTTCCATATGTTTATTTAATATTGATCGAACCAAAAATTTCATGTTGTGATGTTTGAAATGTTTATTTAATTACGAAATGAATAAGATATGACGTAGAAAAGTCCTATGTTTTTTCAAAGAATATGGAATTATTCTATATATAATAGTGAGTAAACTAATGTTACATAATTTTATATTTATTGCATGCCTTTTTTCAGTTTAAACGAAACATTTAGTAACGATTTAAATATTAAAAGTTCGGGGTCATTAAAACCCAAAAAAATAAAATTCATAAAACAAAATTTAATTATTTTACATGCTATATTTTTATTATTATTCAAAAGTTGGAGAACTAAAGTGATATATGTACTAGCTTCAAATTTGACACAGAAGTTCGATGATGATGGCCACTAGACAAAAATGTGTGGAATCGAAAAACGCTTCTGCAATGTACATGCTCATGAAATTCTGATGATCGAACTAAAAATTACGCGCATCTTCATACATCATTATTATTCCTTCGATTTTTTAATTGATTTGGGACTTTTTCTTCTAATTGATCAACATTTATGGAAAGGAATCTATGAATACCCTGTTGAAATAAAGTACTAGAATTCTAGCCAAAGGATCTAGCAAGGTAGCTAAGCAAGAGGATGGCCAATGAAGACGCCACTATCAATTGAAAAATTTCGATTAAATTATTATTGGACAAATTGGATTAATAATTTTAAGATGACAAATTATTGAGGAAGAAGCCAAGAAATGAGACCATGACACAGCATTCAGTGTTGACACGGCATTCTCTGTTACTACCTTCTTTTTGATGGATTAACTTGTGGAGTCTCTGGTATTACAAGGCCCATGTGGCCTTGTACAACAAGCAAGCCCCCCTTTTGAGTGGTTCTTTTCTATGATGGGATGGGTCATGTTCGTTAGATTTCGTAAGTGTACGTAACAAGTAATAAAGTGAATTTTTTAAGTTCAAATATCGTCCCACATAGACTATTATCTGCTATAAAGTTTTAAATTAATCTAGTTTCAATTTGAATTAAAATGGTAACTAATAATCAAATCAAATTTTATTTTCTAAACAAAATTCTAATAAACAAAATAACGAACTATTTAATAAAATAATGAACTCAATTTAAATCTGGAGAAAAGATTATGTGATTAGATAGTTAGGTTTCCGATTTCACTTAGGTTATTTATCATACATTTAATTCAAATTTATTCAGCCATTTTTCATACGTGTCAACAATCGAATTAACCTGATGTAGTTAGTGATCTCTCTCGAGCAACATTAATCCTATTCATATACCCGAACTTACTATATTTCTATGTAAATCCACACACATATGAAAGTATTAATTTATAGAAATTCAACAAAGATCACATAGATTATAATTATCTATCGATCTCTTATAATGTCCATATCAATTATTGCACGAACTAGAATTATATATCACCTCTCGGTCTCAATATTATTCCCTAAATCAATTAATTGTTGCGCGGACAATTAAAGCATTAAACATACAATAATTAATTAACACGTATTAAAAATATATGAAAATTTTGAAATTAAACATATAATAAAAATCTAAGTTCCATCGTCAATTCGAACATAAAAATATTTAACTAATCATAATGTTGAATTTAAATATGAAAAAGTGGAAAGAAATCACCAAAAATTGACGAAACCTGATTAATTCTAATTTTTGTGTTGCCGGCCAATTTCTATGCGTGCGTATATATATATATATATATATATATATAGCAGCAACAATCTTTGAATTTTTTCCAATTCCAGTCACTTCTTTTGACTTCAAAACCAATTTTTGTTGCATTCTCTCTGCTGTAGCAATGTAGCATGTATATATATACAAATTGAGCCCATGTGTCTCCCCAAGCCACAATGTTGCACTTTTCTTCTCCTTTTTGCCCTTCTTTTCAATTGGCTGGCAACAAAAATAACATAATTTAGCGTCTCGAATAAGTATAAAAATTACACTTATCAGGTCACGTAGGGATTCTTTTCCTTCTCTCCTATAAAACGAGTCATAATCTTCGTAGTCATTTTACGTAGTCCTCTCTTGTAAAATGAGATTGAGAATTATTGAAATATGCTAATTAATGAAAAAATTAAAATATTATTTATCGAAAGATGAATGTGATATTGTCACAACCTAAACACGTATTTAATGACTCGAAACAAATACTAATCACATTTAGATCCGAATTCCGTAGATAAATTCAAGTAAAACAAAAAAATTGTAAAAAGATGAAAATACCCTTATATTAACTAATAACGGAAAAAAATCTAAAACGACGTCTAAATGATGGAATTTGACACAAAAGTTCAATATTGATGGCAACCCGACAAAAATGTGTAGAATCGAAAAACGCTTATGCAATGTACTTGCTCGTGAAATTCAGACGATCAAATTGAAAATTACGCGCATCTTCATACATCATTCTTATTCCTTCGATTTTTTTAATTGGTTTGGGATTTTCTCTACTAATTATCCACATCAAAATTTTGGAAAGGAATCTATGAATACCTTGTTGAAATAAAGTATTAGGATTCTAGCTAAAGGATCTAGAAAGGTGGCCAAGAAAGAATATGGCCAATGAAGACGCCACTATCAATTGAGTAATTTCGATTATTATTATTATTATTATTATTATTATTATTATTTTCCGATAATAATTTTGTGATGACAAATTATTGAGGAAGAAGCCAAGAAATGAGACCATGACAACATTGGTCAGAGAAAGAAACATCAATTTCTTTTCCTTCATCCTCTCCTATATTAAAATAGATAGTATATAATATTTTCAAGAGACTCTTCATTTATAAATAACATCTTATGTATAATAAAGTTCATTTTTAAATTTAGAGGGTAAAGATTAATGAACTCCAAAAATTCTCTTTACTATGACTTTTCATTTAATATTTTTGAAGAAATATTTATTATTTTCTCATCATATTTTATTTAACATGTTTTCAATGTCAATGATCAAATATGATTTGAATAATTTAAAGAGTAGAATATTAAAATATGTAGTTAATATTAATTGTTTGACTCTGATTTAAATTAAAATATAAATTTCATCCCTGCACAATTAATAAAGACAGACAAGGCACTATAACCAATTGTTACTTTCAATTTAGGCTAAGCGTGATTATCCTTAATGTCAACCGAATTTATACTCGGGACCCATCACGGAAAATATTGTGTGCTAAATATAAATATTCGATTTGAGAGAGGAAGGATGATGAAAACAATGTGCTTGAGTGCCCACATGGAATTTACAAGGATAGAAAATAAAATTTAGATAATTGAATTGTTTAGATCGATAAAAACTATTAATTTAATTTGTTTAATTGATTTAATTTTCAACTTAAAAAATGTTATACTATCCATCTTTTATCGATGAGTTAATGAGAGAGAGCATGTGTGTAAATTGTCCGGAAAATAAAAATATATCCTTCCTGGAAAAAAAAAATGTTTTCCTTATTTTTAAGGAAAATATGCTCACGTGACCAACTTTTGAAAAATATTTTGCATGAAAAAAGACCAGTCAAACACCTTAAAAGTAAGAATTTGGTGCCAAAAAAATGACATTTTCATGGAAAATAAAGCCTGTTAAATATACCCTAAGCGGTCAGTAATTTCTAATAATACTTAGAAATTATCATTAATTTAAACTATTTTAATTTGTAATTTTGGACTACGATATGAGTTTAGTAGATGAAGCAATAAATCTAAAATTTTGGGGACCACTGGTGCGAATTTTAGGGACAGGAAGAGCTGAGTTTGGACTGAGTACAGAGAATTTTGCAAGTATTTGTACCTGAATTAGATTTTGAGGCACTGAATTTAACAATGGGCTCTTTCCATGCACTGGGCCGCGTGAATTGGGCTTGAGCCGACATAAGCTTGTTCTAACAGCATTGAAGTTGGCAGCAAAGTTTAAAAAGGCGAAACTAAGTATTGAGACGATTTTTCTTTATGAAGCTGGGCGTAAGCTTCGAGGCGGATTGAAACGTAAGCCTCACAAAAAATAAAAAATCTAAGTAAAAGAATTACAAAATAGTACGAAAAAAAAATAAAAAATAAAAGTTGGAGCATATAGTAAATATGATATATAGTCATTAACATATTGAGATATTGTTCACCTATAGAAAGAACATGTTTTTTTTAAAAAAAAAAAAAAAAAAGCAGTACAGAAGTTAGAAATTATTTCATTTGCAATGGAAAAAAAGAAGCAGCTTAAACTAAAAAAAAAAAAAAAAAACCTAATAGTCTACACTATCATCAATATTACTAGCATCGTTAATGGAATCATCATCAAATCTAATTTCCTCGTCATCTTCCTCTTCGTTACTCATAATTTCTACAAAATCATTTTCCTCATCCATCAATTGTAATGTGACCTCATTTTATTGTTTTGTTTAGGTCCAAAATGCCTTTTTAAACGGGCTTTTTCTTTTTTAAGAAGGGTCATTTCTGATTTCTTTTTATACAATTGAAAAATCAAATTTTAAATGAGGCGCACGCCTCATGCTCCATTCGGCCATTCAGATTCCCTTTTCTGGCGACACCAACTCACCAACACCAAGGTAAGGTCTGCTAAATCTAGAGCTTCTGCTTATCCAAAAGTTCACTCATGTAAAGTCTTTATTTATTATCTTGACAGGAAAAGTGTTTTGTGTTTAAAATTTATAATTATACTCCAATATTGAAGATTAGAGGGGCTGCTGGTTCTAGTTGCTAAAATTTATAATTATACTCCATTGAAAATTGAAGGGCTGCTAGTTGCTAGTTGCTAAAATGACAAATTATTGAGGAAGAAGCCAAGAGAGGGGCTGCTAGCTAGTTGCACAAATTATTGAGGAAGAAGCCAAGACATTCTCTATTACTACTTACTACCTTCTTTTTTATGGATTAAACTGGCGGAGTCCCTGGTATTACAACAAGTGGGAGGGACCCCTTTTCTATGAGATGGGTCAAATGGGCATACAAAATGAGGCACAAAGTCCTCTCCCGCGAGATATGAGATGTGAGAATTATTGAAAGGAATCTGTCAATTAACGAAAAATTTGAAATATTATTTACCCAAAAATGAATGTGTATTATTTTCACAACCTTAATACGTATTTAAAGACTCCAAATAAATACTAATCACATTTAGATCCTAATTCAGTGGATAAATTCAAATCAAACAAAAAAAATGGACGAAAATATCATTAAATTAACTAATAACAAAAAAAGAGCTAAAACAACATCTAAATGATGGAATTTGGCAAAATTATTGAGGAAGAAGCCAAGAAATGAGACTGCACATTCTGTTAAATTTATTTTCTGTGGTGGGGACGTGGGGTGAGTCAGAGAGGGAAACATCAATATCTTTTCCATCATCCTCTCCTATAAATGAGGCCTAATCTTCAAGTCATATTTACTTAATCAGTGTCTACAATAAAGAAAAGCAGCGTATATAAATTTCTCTTTGACACCATAATGGTTCCCAAGAAGGCAATTCTCTACCTTCTCCTATAAATGAATGATAGAATTATGCATCACAAGGTAGAATATAAACCAAAATGTCAACAAGAATGTAAGTGTAGCAAAATTAATTTGTTAAACAACTTTCCCATCAGTCAAAGTTTAAGTTACTTTAACATGAGTAAAATAGTTACGTAATATTTGTTTAAAGGGAAAAAATATCATATAGAAACATGTTTTTAAGTAATAAAAGTAAATTTGACTTATTTTTAAGTTCAGCAATCACAAGCAGCATCTAGCAGAAGAACCAAAAATTGCAAAACTAGATTGAGTCAATGGTGGTGAGATTGTGAACATTAGTTTGATGTTACTGAAATTACATGTTTTCTATCTTAACCAAAAATATTTCACCAACTAATAATGTTATTTATACCAAGAAACTATTTTTTTTTTTTTTTTTATCGATATGCAAATTTAAAAATAAAACAACTATTTTTTGGCAAAAAGTTGTGTGGAAGGAAGTTAGTATAAACTGGGGACTACTTGAAGACCAAAAGTAAGATGAAGCTCTCGTTTGATTTAATTAATAAAAAAATTAAATAAAAGTCAACAATTAATTTTAATTACACATTTCAGGAGATCCATAACTTTCATCAACTTTTAATCATGCATTTCATCAATTTTTATTCATATCTATTAAAAATATGTATTAGAAAAAAAAAACGAAACAAGGACGAAATACAAGAGCTATCCAATGTCATTTTATGCTCTTGCAATTCAACGTCAAAATATTTGAATTACCATTTTGGTACGACAATATTCAAGATGATAATTGACAAATTTGTTATGCAACTATCATCTCCAAAAAATTATTCATATAGAGCATTATAGTCATAATAGAAAACATATTTAAATTTAAGGAGTAATTTTTTTATAAATTCCAACAAGCTCTTTAGTTTTAGCTCTTTGTTTCACTTTTTTTTTTTTTTCTTAAAAGAATCACTTAGTAATTTTCTCTTTTATGATTAATATATATTTTTAAATGTCAATGACCAATAAATTTAAAAACGGTTTGAATAAATCCAAATATAGAGCGTGGAAAATTCGCAACTTAGATGTAATCATTATAAAGTACAAATAGAGAGTGAAATTGACTCTTCAAAATTGAAAAGTTAAACACACTATTATAAAAAGTTAAAATAAATAGTTTAGAGTATTTTTAAGAGACTCTTCATTTATAAATAGCATTTTATTTATAATAAAGATCATATTTAAATTTAGAGGGTAAAGTTAAACCACTATATTTTAAGAAGTTAAAATAGATAGTTCAGAATATTTTCAAGAGGCTTCATTTATAAATAACATCTTATGTATAATAAAGATCATTTTTAAATTTAGAGAGTAAAGTTTAATGCACTCCAAAAATTCTCTTTACTATGACTTTTCATTTAATATTTTTGAAGAAATACTTATTATTTTGTCATCATATTTTATTTAACATGTTTTCAATGTCAATGATCAAATATGATTTGAATAATTTAAAAAGTAGAATATTAAATATATAACTTATTTATAAATATAATCATTATAAAGTAAGAAATAAGAATAGATATTATTTTTTGCTTTCCTCTACTTTAAAAAGTTAAACTAACGTCTTTTAGAGCTTATTTAGGCATTGACTCCCTAAATAGTAAATAGAGTAAAGAGTCTTGAAAATTATCTAATTAAAGCATAATTTCAAAAATTGACTGTTTAAAATAAAGAACGTCTCATTTAAAAAAAAAAAAAAAAACCTACGCATTCATGTACTTGTATGTTTATGAAGAAACCAATAGTATGAGTTGATGCTTCATCCTAAATTGTAGCGCATCCCACGTATAATAGCTAGAGTTAAGACAGTGACATATCTGTATTTCATGGGGCATGAAGCGAATTTTAGAATTTGGGCTCCTAAAGTATTATAAGCAATCATTTTTATTTTTATTTTCATTTGAAAGAGTTTTACGAAACTAGAGTTGTTAACTTAAAATCAACAATAAAATGAGTTGCAAAAATATCAATCAAATACTGCTAAAGATTCTCACAAGATTTCAAAAAACTGTCAACATTGTCCACATAAAATATATACATGGAAATGTTTTTATTCACAATCATGTATATCTCGTTCAATCACATGTCGTAACTAAATTATGTGCCATAAGTTGTAGTTCAAAGTTGAAAATGGAGGTAAACATTGACAAAGCAAAACCCACTAACAAAACATCAATTATAAACATTATATTCATTCCAAAATCCTAATTTATGATCCAATGCAACAATTTTCATTAAAAATTAATTAAAAAATTGCATCCAATCAAATTATGGATAAATATGGAATCTTTTTCATTAGTCTAATACAGCCAAGAAGACTAACGAGTACTTCACCAATCAAAGAAACAATAATCCCAACAAACATAAAAGAATTCTATCAAAATTAAATAACTCAAATACCAATCTTAATTTTTCATATTAAGAATACAACCCTTGTATCATCAGATTCATCACACACATATACACATTTATACAGAGACTAGTTTTTAGCCCGTGCATTGTTTTTTTGAAGTAATATTAGCGTCTTAAATGCTAAGATTAGATAAGAGATTGTATTATAAAATTTTCACCCACATTTGTGTAAAAGAAGAGAATGAATGAACTTTGGAGAAGAGATTTCTGATATGAGAATAAATGGAAACTGCCTTTAAAAACTCGGTTGCATTGGCAAATATGTTTACAATAGCAATTATAAAGAACCTGAAGAGTCTAGTATGATCGGTGCAACGACGTGTTTGCTCTTCGCCACCCTAACAAAAGAACGTATTCTAATTTTGAACTTGGAATTGATGATAATACAGAGATGTGTGATGTTAAGCAAAGTTTTTTCCAAGTAAAATATGGTATTAGTAGACAGTGATTCAATTGATTTATATTTCTTCTTTTACCTTTCATATAATTGAACAGTACAAGGAAGAAAATGAATACAAATCCCTAATGGTACATGTATGTGAAAATGTACTGGTGAATCTTCTTCAAATATAGAAATGAAGATATGTTGTTGGAACAAGTAGGTTTAATTGCTAAGCAGATGAGATTTTTCTTCTGATGGCATGTTCCTATAATGTGAATTGATGAGCATTTGGTCACCTATACAGTTATAGTAGAGTATTTATAGATATCAATTTGTGCATATAATGTCATTTTTTATAAGTATTTGTCACTAAAAATATATTTTTATAATAGGTTTTTACTTTATATAATAGGATTTAGTCTCATATCAACGAATTCCTATTGATCTTACACGAGAACTGCACAATTTATACCAGTTACTTTATATAATTGGGAATTTACATATTTTAGATTACCGAACAACCACGATACCTTGCAACAGCCCCAGCCACAGTCAAAGTGGAATGTAGCCACCTCACAAAGTGAGCTCTGAATCGATCTACAACCAATAGTACAGTATCTATGAGAACTCCCTAGATGGTTGCGTCCACCCACAGAATTCCTAAATTCTGAACCAGGCAGATCCTAATAGAATTGTAGGTTGCCCCACAATGAAACAAGTTAATGACATCTTGCTGAGAGATCTTCCCGTGTGGTTTAGTTGTCTTTGGCATCGTTAACCCAACCACTAAATTAATTGAAAGTTCCACAGTCTCAATTTTGACAGCCCCTGTATGTACTTCTATCCTTAACTCATCCAAATTGTCGCTTGCCAAGAACACTTGTAACTCTTGACTTTGGCAATTATGACCCACCGAATTTTTCTCATCACAACAAAAGCATAAACCCTTTTCCATCTTCAAAATAAGCTCTGAAACAGTGAGTCTCTTGAAGGTTGAAGGAGTTCGCAAATCTAAAATTTTGGGGACCACTGGTACGAATTTTAGGGACAGGAAGAGCTGAGTTTGGACTGAGTACAGAGAATTTTGCAAGTGTTTGTACCTGAATTAGATTTTGAGGCACTGAATTTAACAATGGGGTCTTTACATGCACTGGGCCGCGTGAAGTGGGCTTGAGCCGACATAAGCTTGGAAAAGTGAGGGCTAGAAATTATATGTTGCCAAGTTTTGCACACACATGTTCATATTACAATCCCTTTAATGGACACATGTAGCACAAGATTGGTCGCCCAGCGGTTTGAAGAATTGGCTTAGGTAGGTGCAATTTGGTTCCGAGGTTTAAACAGTTGTTTGAACAATTATATAATGCATTTTGTCTATGTACAGAGGATGGTGATTTGAACAAATGGATATGTGCTTTTAGTTCTCGTTTAACATTTCCTATTACTGAAATCTTCTTTAGCCTTTATTAATATGTTTGGTTGCTTCTACAAATAATTGTATACATGCATTACCAGTGATAGAATATTCAGTTAACTTTAATTGAATATAATTTCTTATTTGACCTTTCAATTCTTTTTCTCGCATGGATATGCACGCACCCACTCTGTGTTGGGTTTATGGACGCCACATATTTTCACATTGATATGATATTGTCCACTTTGGGCCTAAGCCCTCATGGATTTGCTCTTGGACTTTACCCCAAAAGGCCTCATACCAATGTAGATATTGTCATACACTTATAAACTCATTATATTTCTCATGTCTAGCCGATGTGGGACTTCTTTTGCTCCCAAAAATCCTCCCCTCAAACAAAGGACCACATCATTGTGGCCTCCCCTCAAACGATAATCCATCCGCCAATCATCTTGTACCGTCGTTATTACCGTTGCCCTCGACCAAACGGGACCCGTCGCCTGACCACCATATTTTTATGTCAGGAAGACTTTCGACACAAGGCACCTCAAACGCGGATGATTTGTTTGTCAGATCGTAAGGCTAATAAGGGAACCTCCACCACGCTCTCCACTGCGTTCCTCCGACTAAGTTTCTGGGCCCTAGGCTCTGATACCACTTGTTGGGTTTATGGACGCCACATATCTCTACATTGGTATGATATTGTTCACTTTGAGCCTAAACCCTCATGAATTTGCTTTTGGGCTTTACCCCAGAAGACCTCATACTCATGGAGATATTGTCCTACACTTGTAAAAATCTATTATATTTTCCATGTCTAGCCGATGTGGGACTTCTTTTGCTCCCAACACTTTGCACAACCACGCATCCACACCCTCATTATCAATAAGTCAGTCGTGTCAACCTCGGCATCCTCAACATCTTGGCCACTTTGACACTGCAGACCAGAACATCAAGAATTTGATTTATTAAGGAAAAAAGGCCCTAAATAGATTGACGAAAAAAATAGCGATGAACCAATGACAAGATACAAAAATTTGGAATTATTGATAGCACGCAAATCTTTTTTCTTGTCTTCCTTCTCGATTTCGAAATACTGCAGCTCATTCACTTTCTCAAGAAAATCCTCATTTTGTCGATGTTGTGAGTTTTATGGTGAAATTCACCATTCTCAGTGCATAAACCCATATAAAATGATATGGTTAACATGGTATTGTTATCAAAGCCAAACAAAAGACTTGGTAAGTCTCGATGCCACCCATTTAGCACGTGTCTCATATTTGATTAAATAATTAATCTGCTCTATATGTAATGGAATACATTGAAAACAATATCTAAATTAATATCTGAAATACATCTCTATTGGCTGTCTTTCTGACGAGATTTCTTGTACTCTGAGAAAGACAATTATATATAAAATTTGTGACTTTGTGAAAGATTTACTTCCAGATGTAGATCTAAATACAAATAAGCAATGTTGCAATGTACATGTTGTTACAAACTACCATTTAAAGGATTTTTGACAAATATTAGAGGAAATACGCCCAACTGACCCAAATAAAATGTCATATTTCCAATATAACATTTAACCAATAAATGGATTTTTTTTTTTTTAAAAAAAGGAGAAACTATCAAATAATACTTCATACACCAAAAGCTCGAAAATACCTTCGCTATTTCTCTTCCTCTTTCTCACCGACCACCACGAGCTCATCAGCGGACATTCCACATTTGACCACCACCACGACCCTAGGCCATCTCCAGTGCTATACCAAATTTTGCACCATTTTACATCAAATCTTGCATCAAACTTTGCACCAAACTAAAATTCATCTCCAACCATTACACCAAATCTTACACCAAATGAACAGTGTTTAATCATTTTTTTTTTATTCTTAGTAATTCGTTTATTCGGAATATTAATTATTTATTCATTTTAGAAATATATAAATTACTAAATAAATAATTATGTGAAATTAAGGAAAATATTAAATTCATTAAATAAATATATTATTAAAATATAGTACAATTAAAACATATTAAGTTACTAATATGAAGTCGAAATATCATTGCAATTTAATTCTTGGAATTCATTTGTTTTTATACATTGTTTTCTTTAAATAAAACCCGTTTAATGTAGGTATGTGGTTATTGTAAAATATTTCATATTAACTACAAATAATTGCGTTAGTTATATTTTAGATTTTTGTATTCTTATTTTAATTAATTCAGTAATTATTATTTTTAACATTTCAAATTTAATTTAAATGTAAATAATAATAATAATAATAATAATAATAATAATAATTATATTATTATTATTATTATTATTATTTGGAGACACATTTGCACCAAAATTTGGTACATTTTGGTGCAATGGTGTCTCCATTGGAGATGCCCTAACCATCTCCAGTGTTGCACCAAATTTTGCAAAACTTTTTCACCAAATCTTGCACAAAATTAAAATTGGGCTATGCTATGGGTATATTGACCTTGACATAAGGGTGTCCATAATGAATTGGGGGTGCCGGGTGTTCATTATGGATACCCTCATGTCAAGGTCAATGTACAACTAGAATTATTCATTAAAATTTATTTCCAAATCTTACACCAAATGAACAGTGTTTAATCATTTTCTTCTCTTTTTTATTCTTAGTAATTCATTTATTCAGAATATTAATTATTTATTCATTTTAGAAATATATAAATTACTAAATAAATAATTATGTGAAATTAAGGAAAATGTTAAATTCATTAAATAAATATATAATTAAAACATATTAAATTACTAAATATGAAGTTGAAATATCATTACAATTTAATTCTCGGAATTCATTTGTTTTTATGTATTATTTTCTTTAAATAAAACTCATTTAATGTATGTATGTGGTTATTGTAAAATATTTCATGTTAACTATAAATAATTGTGTTAGTTATATTTTAAACTTTTTTATTCTTATTTTAATTAATTCAGTAATTATTATTTTTAACATTTCAAATTTAATTTAAACGTAAATAATAATAATACTAATGATGATGCCAAAATTCGTACCTAGGCCAACCCGAGTCAAATGGAAAAGCTCCGCCAGATCCGATCTCCAATACCTGAAATAAAGACATTGAGATTTGACATCGTCGCCCCTCCGATACTTAAGTCAGAAAGAGAATTATGTGAAAATCTATATATTAGAATAAAGTGGGATTATGAGGTGCAAGTGGTTTGCTCCATCTAATTTTTTTTTTTTCCATATTGATAAATATTATGTTAATGAAAGGTATGATATGATATGTATGTTATGGTCATCCAATGCCAAATATATGATATTTATTGAGCTTTTATCAGTTTTTAAAAACATGATATGACGATATGATATTTTTTATGCATGATTTGATATTTTTATTCGGGATTGCACTCTTATTTATATCTTACTAAGTATTCACACGTACTCACCATTTGTCCTTCTTCTCACAAATTAGAATGCATCATTGGATGGCGAACGATGAGTTACAGTCGTTATGCCTGGGTTCACTGGACTTAATAAATTAAATCCGGTGTAACGTGACTATAGATTTTATTTTCAAAATTTACTTTAGTTTAATTATTATGTGGATTTGTTATATAGGGTTTGAAACATGTTTTATTTGGAAATATTTTTCCATATGTTTATTTAATATTGATCGAACCAAAAATTTCATGTTGTGATGTTTGAAATGTTTATTTAATTACGAAATGAATAAGATATGACGTAGAAAAGTCCTATGTTTTTTCAAAGAATATGGAATTATTCTATATATAATAGTGAGTAAACTAATGTTACATAATTTTATATTTATTGCATGCCTTTTTTCAGTTTAAACGAAACATTTAGTAACGATTTAAATATTAAAAGTTCGGGGTCATTAAAACCCAAAAAAATAAAATTCATAAAACAAAATTTAATTATTTTACATGCTATATTTTTATTATTATTGAAAAGTTGGAGAACTAAAGTGATATATGTATTAGCTTCAAATTTGACACAGAAGTTCGATGATGATGGCCACTAGACAAAAATGTGTGGAATCGAAAAACGCTTCTGCAATGTACTTGCTCATGAAATTCTGATGATCGAACTAAAAATTACGCACATCTTCATACATCATTATTATTCCTTCGATTTTTTAATTGATTCGGGACTTTTTCTTCTAATTGATCAACATTTATGGAAAGGAATCTATGAATACCCTGTTGAAATAAAGTACTAGAATTCTAGCCAAAGGATCTAGCAAGGTAGCTAAGCAAGAAGATGGCCAATGAAGACGCCACTATCAATTGAAAAAATTCGATTAAATTATTATTGGACAAATTGGATTAATAATTTTGTGATGACAAATTATTGAGGAAGAAGCCAAGAAATGAGACCATGGCACAGCATTCAGTGTCGACACGGCATTCTCTGTTACTACCTTCTTTTTGATGGATTAACTTGTGGAGTCTCTGGTATTACAAGGCCCATGTGGCCTTGTACAACAAGCAAGCCCCCCTTTTGAGTGGTTCTTTTCTATGATGGGATGGGTCACGTTCGTTAGATTTTGTAAGTGTACGTAACAAGTAATAAAGTGAATTTTTTAAGTCCAAATATCATCCCAAATAGACTATTATCTGTTATAAAGTTTTAAATTAATCTAGTTTCAATTTGAATTAAAATGGTAACTAATAATCAAATCAAATTTTATTTTCTAAACAAAATTCTAATAAACAAAATAACGAACTATTTAATAAAATAATGAACTCAATTTAAATCTGAAGAAAAGATTATGTGATTAGATAGTTAGGATTTCCGATTTCACTTAGATTATTTATCATACATTTAATTCAAATTTATTCAGCCATTTTTCATACGCGTCAACAATCGAATTAACCTAATGTAGTTAGTGATCTCTCTCGAGCAACATTAATCCTATTCATATACCCGAACTTATTATATTTCTATATAAATCCACACACATATGAAAGTATTAATTTATAGGAATTCAACAAAGATCGCATAGATTATAATTATCTATCGATCTCTTATAATGTCCATATCAATTATTGCACGAACTAGAATTATATATCACCTCTCGGTCTCAATATTATTCCCTAAATCAATTAATTGTTGCGCGGACAATTAAAACATTAAACATACAATAATTAATTAACACGTATTAAAAATATATGAAAATTTTGAAATTAAACATATAATAAAAATCTAAGTTCCATCGTCAATTCGAACATAAAAATATTTAGCTAATCATAATGTTGAATTTAAATATGGAAAAATGGAAAGAAATCACCAAAAATTGACGAAACCTGATTAATTATAATTTATGTGTTGCCGGCCAATTTCTATGCGTGCGTGTATATATATATATATATATATAGCAGCAACAATCTTTGAATTTCTTCCAATTCCAGCAACTGTCTTTTTCCAATTCCAGTCACTTCTTTTGACTTCAAAACCAATTTTTGTTGCATTCTCTCTGCTGTAGCAATGTAGCATGTATATATATACAAATTGAGCCCATGTTTCTCCCCAAGCCACAATGTTGGACTTTTCTTCTCCTTTTTGCCCTTTTTTTTCTTTTCAATTGGCTGTGGCTTCCTTTCCTCTTCCAATATATATATATATTACCTAATTCCCAACCAACGTCTAGTCCAATTTGAGGCTCAATAAAACTCCAATACCCAATTAAATTCATTCTTTTCAAGCCCAGAAACTTTCAATAAATATAACGTTTTACCTACAAAAAAAATCAAATTTAACATAAATTAGATAGAATTTTATTCAAAAGGCAACAAAAATAACATAATTTAGCGTCTCGAATAAATATAAAAATTACACTTATCAGGTCACGTAGGGATTCTTTTCCTTCTCTCCTATAAAACGAGTCATAATCTTCAAAGTCATTTTACGTAGTCCTCTCTTGTAAAATGAGATTGAGAATTATTGAAATCTGCTAATTAACGAAAAAATTAAAATATTATTTATCGAAAGATGAATGTGATATTGTCACAACTAAACACATATTTAATGACTCGAAACAAATACTAATCACATTTAGATCCGAATTCCGTAGATAAATTCAAGTAAAACAAAAAAAAATTGTAAAAAGATGAAAATACCCTTACATTAACTAATAACGGAAAAAATCTAAAACGACATCTAAATGATGGAATTTGACACAAAAGTTCAATATTGATGGCAACCCGACAAAAATGTGTAGAATCGAAAAACGCTTATGCAATGTACTTGCTCGTGAAATTCAGACGATCAAATTGAAAATTACGCGCATCTTCATACATCATTCTTATTCCTTCGATTTTTTTAATTGGTTTGGGATTTTCTCTACTAATTATCCACATCAAAATTTTGGAAAGGAATCTATGAATACCTTGTTGAAATAAAGTATTAGGATTCTAGCTAAAGGATCTAGAAAGGTGGCTAAGAAAGAATATGGCCGATGAAGACGCCACTATCAATTGAGTAATTTCGATTATTATTATTATTATTATTATTATTATTATTATTATTATTATTATTATTATTATTTTCCGATAATAATTTTGTGATGACAAATTATTGAGGAAGAAGCCAAGAAATGAGACCATGACAACATTGGTCAGAGAAAGAAATATCAATTTCTTTTCCTTCATCCTCTCCTATATTAAAATAGATAGTATATAATATTTTCAAGAGACTCTTCATTTATAAATAACATCTTATGTATAATAAAGTTCATTTTTAAATTTAGAGGGTAAAGATTAATGAACTCCAAAAATTCTCTTTACTATGACTTTTCATTTAATATTTTTGAAGAAATATTTATTATTTTCTCGTCATATTTTATTTAACATGTTTTCAATGTCAATGATCAAATATGATTTGAATAATTTAAAGAGTAGAATATTAAAATATGTAGTTAATATTAATTGTTTGACTCTGATTTAAATTAAAATATAAATTTCATCCCTGCACAATTAATAAAGACAGACAAGGCACTATAACCAATTGTAACTTTCAATTTAGGCTAACTTTCATCCTTAATGTCAACCGAATTTATACTCGGGACCCATCACGGAAAATATTGTGTGCTAAATATAAATATTCGATTTGAGAGAGGAAGGATGATGAAAACAATGTGCTTGAGTGCCCACATGGAATTTACAAGGATAGAAAATAAAATTTAGATAATTGAATTGTTTAGATCGATAAAAACTATTAATTTAATTTGTTTAATTGATTTAATTTTCAACTTAAAAAATGTTATACTATCCATCTTTTATCGATGGGTTAATGAGAGAGAGCGTGTGTGTAAATTCTCCGGAAAAAAAAAATATATCCCTCCTGAAAAAAAAATGTTTTCCTTATTTTTAAGGAAAATATGCTCAAGTGACCAACTTTTGAAAAATATTTTGCATGAAAAAAGATCAGTCAAACACCTTAAAAGTAAGAATTTGGTGCGAAAAAATGACATTTTCATGGAAAATAAAGCCTGTTAAATATACCCTAAGCGGTCAGTAATTTCAAATAATACTTAGAAATTATCATTAATTTAAACTATTTTAATTTGTAATTTTGGACTACGATATGAGTTTAGTAGATGAAGCAATAAATCTAAAATTTTGGGGACCACTGGTGCGAATTTTAGGGACAGGAAGAGCTGAGTTTGGACTGAGTACAGAGAATTTTGCAAGTATTTGTACCTGAATTAGATTTTGAGGCACTGAATTTAACAATGGGCTCTTTCCATGCACTGGGCCGCGTGAATTGGGCTTGAGCCAACATAAGCTTGATCTAACAGCATTGAAGTTGGCAGCAAAGTTTAAAAAGGCGAAACTAAGTATTGAGGAGATTTTTCTTTATGAAGCTGGGCGTAAGCTTCGAGGCGGATTGAAACGTAAGCCTCACAAAAAATAAAAAATCTAAATAAAAGAATTACAAAATAGTACGAAAATAAAAAAAAAAAAAAAAAAGTTGGAGCATATAGTAAATATGATATATAGTCATTAACATATTGAGATATTGTTCACCTATAGAAAGAACATGTTTTTTTAAAAAAAAAAAAAAAAAAGCAGTACAGAAGTTAGAAATTATTTCATTTGCAATGGAAAAAAAGAAGCAGCTTAAACTAAAAAAAAAAAAAAAAAACCTAATAGTCTACACTATCATCAATATTACTAGCATCGTTAATGGAATCATCATCAAATCTAATTTCCTCGTCATCTTCCTCTTCCTCTTCGTTACTCATAATTTCTACAAAATCATTTTCCTCATCCATCAATTGTAATGTGACCTCATTTTATTGTTTTGTTTAGGTCCAAAATGCCTTTTTAAACGGGCTTTTTCTTTTTTAAGAAGGATCATTTCTGATTTCTTTTTATACAATTGAAAAATCAAATTTTAAATGAGGCGCACGCCTCATGCTCCATTCGGCCATTCAGATTCCCTTTTCTGGCGACACCAACTCACCAACACCAAGGTAAGGTCTGCTAAATCTAGAGCTTCTGCTTATCCAAAAGTTCACTCATGTAAAGTCTTTATTTATTATCTTGACAGGAAAAGTGTTTTGTGTTTAAAATTTATAATTATACTCCAATATTGAAGATTAGAGGGGCTGCTGGTTCTAGTTGCTAAAATTTATAATTATACTCCATTGAAAATTGAAGGGCTGCTAGTTGCTAGTTGCTAAAATGACAAATTATTGAGGAAGAAGCCAAGAGAGGGGCTGCTAGCTAGTTGCACAAATTATTGAGGAAGAAGCCAAGACATTCTCTATTACTACTTACTACCTTCTTTTTTATGGATTAAACTGGCGGAGTCCCTGGTATTACAACAAGTGGGAGGGACCCCTTTTCTATGAGATGGGTCAAATGGGCATACAAAATGAGGCACAAAGTCCTCTCCCGCGAGATATGAGATGTGAGAATTATTGAAAGGAATCTGTCAATTAACGAAAAATTTGAAATATTATTTACCCAAAAATGAATGTGTATTATTTTCACAACCTTAATACGTATTTAAAGACTCCAAATAAATACTAATCACATTTAGATCCTAATTCAGTGGATAAATTCAAATCAAACAAAAAAAAAAAAGACGAAAATATCATTAAATTAACTAGTAACAAAAAAAGAGCTAAAACAACATCTAAATGATGGAATTTGGCAAAATTATTGAGGAAGAAGCCAAGAAATGAGACTGCACATTCTGTTAAATTTATTTTCTGTGGTGGGGACGTGGGGTGAGTCAGAGAGGGAAACATCAATATCTTTTCCATCATCCTCTCCTATAAATGAGGCCTAATCTTCAAGTCATATTTACTTAATCAGTGTCTACAATAAAGAAAAGCAGCGTATATAAATTTCTCTTTGACACCATAATGGTTCCCAAGAAGGCAATTCTCTACCTTCTCCTTTCTTTGTTCATAATATACGATGTTGCCTTAATGGTGACGGCTACTAGGAGTTTGCCAAAAAATATTACCGTCTCCAACGACAAGAGTAAGTTTTCATTTTGAGTTTTTCAAACTTTGTACATTAATGGAAACTAATTCAGTAGTATATATTTTTCCTACATTAAATAGGGTTTATTGCACTTCTAAAAATCGTATTTGTCCACATCTTCATGCAGCTCAAGCAACAGTAGAGAAAAATGAAGCGTATACAAATACGAGCAAGATTCCTGATGCTGTGCGAGTGCGACCACGACCACGACCACCACGTTGTATGAGCATTTGCTGCAAGAGACTTAAATATGTTTGTAAGCGTTTTTGCTGCTCTGATGCAAAAGATGCTAAGAAAATCGGATCTCATGATTGACCCGACAGTTAGCGAGTTCCACTCACTTCATTATCAGTTTGCTTTGCTAGATTTGATAGAATTGAGGGAAAAATAAAAGTTTTAAGTATTATGTATTTTGTCAACCTTAAAAACTTATAGTTTGCTTGCTTATAAGTAATATGTTTTTATTAAGAATTATTCTATTTGTACATTCTTTGTGTCCATTTTAGATAACATTTCAATAGGTGTCAAAAATCGAGATCATTGATTATATATTTTAAGTGTCGGACAAATGAATGATAGAATTATGCATCACAAGGTAGAATATAAACCAAAATGTCAACAAGAATGTAAGTGTAGCAAAATTAATTTGTTAAACAACTTTCCCATCAGTCAAAGTTTAAGTTACTTTAACATGAGTAAAATAGTTACGTAATATTTGTTTAAAGGGAAAAAATATCATATAGAAACATGTTTTTAAGTAATAAAAGTAAATTTGACTTATTTTTAAGTTCAGCAATCACAAGCAGCATCTAGCAGAAGAACCAAAAATTGCAAAACTAGATTGAGTCAATGGTGGTGAGATTGTGAACATTAGTTTGATGTTACTGAAATTACATGTTTTCTATCTTAACCAAAAATATTTCACCAACTAATAATGTTATTTATACCAAGAAACTATTTTTTTTTTTTTTTTTATCGATATGCAAATTTAAAAATAAAACAACTATTTTTTGGCAAAAAGTTGTGTGGAAGGAAGTTAGTATAAACTGGGGACTACTTGAAGACCAAAAGTAAGATGAAGCTCTCGTTTGATTTAATTAATAAAAAAAATTAAATAAAAGTCAACAATTAATTTTAATTACACATTTCATGAGATCCATAACTTTCATCAACTTTTAATCATGCATTTCATCAATTTTTATTCATATCTACTAAAAATTTGTATTAGAAAAAAAAAAAAAAAAAAAAAAACCAAACAAGGACGAAATACAAGAGCTATCCAATGTCATTTTATGCTCTTGCAATTCAACGTCAAAATATTTGAATTACCATTTTGGTACGACAATATTCAAGATTAATTGACAAATTTGTTATGCAACTATCATCTCCAAAAAATTATTTATTTTTAAAGAGCATTATAGTCATAATAGAAAACATATTTAAATTTAAGGAGTAATATTTTTATAAATTCCAACAAGCTCTTTAGTTTTAGCTCTTTGTTTCACTTTTTTTTTTTTTTTTCTCAAAAGAATCACTTAGTAATTTTCTCTTTTATGATTAATATATATTTTTAAATGTCAATGACCAATAAATTTAAAAACGGTTTGAATAAATCCAAATATAGAGCGTGGAAAATTCGCAACTTAGATGTAATCATTATAAAGTACAAATAGAGAGTAAATTTGACTCTTCAAAATTGAAAAGTTAAACACACTATTATAAAAAGTTAAAATAAATAGTTTAGAGTATTTTTAAGAGACTCTTCATTTATAAATAGCATTTTATTTATAATAAAGATCATATTTAAATTTAGAGGGTAAAGTTAAACCACTATATTTTAAGAAGTTAAAATAGATAGTTCAGAATATTTTCAAGAGGCTTCATTTATAAATAACATCTTATGTATAATAAAGATCATTTTTAAATTTAGAGAGTAAAGTTTAATGCACTCCAAAAATTCTCTTTACTATGACTTTCATTTAATATTTTTGAAGAAATACTTATTATTTTGTCATCATATTTTATTTAACATGTTTTCAATGTCAATGATCAAATATGATTTGAATAATTTAAAAAGTAGAATATTAAATATATAACTTATTTATAAATATAATCATTATAAAGTAAGAAATAAGAATACTTTCCTCTATTTTAAAAAGTTAAACTAACGTCTTTTAGAGCTCCCTAAATAGTAAATAGAGTAAAGAGTCTTGAAAATGAGTGGTGCTAGTGGTACATTAGGGGAGCCATGTGTCCATTATGGATACCATTATGGCTCCCCTAATGTACAAGAAGAATTATCCCTTGAAAATTATCTAATTAAAGCATAATTTCAAAAATTGACTGTTTAAAATAAAGAACGTCTCATTTAAAAAAAAAAAAAAAAAAACATATGCATTCATGTACTTGTATGTTTACAAAGAAACCAATAGTATGAGTTGATGCTTCATCCTAAATTGTAGCGCATCCCACGTATAATAGCTCGAGTTAAGACAGGGACATATCTGTATTTCGTGGGGCATGAAGCGAATTTTAGAATTTGGGCTCCTAAATTATTATAAGCAATCATTTTTATTTTTATTTTTATTTGAAAGAGTTTTACGGAACTAGTTTTGTTAACTTAAAATCAACAATAAAATGAGTTGCAAAAATATCAATCAAATACTACTAAAGATTCTCACAAGATTTCAAAAAACTGTCAACATTGTCCACATAAAATATATACATGGAAATGTTTTTATTCACAATCATGTATATCTCGTTCAATCACATGTCGTAACTAAATTATGTGCCATAAGTTGTAGTTCAAAGTTGAAAATGGAGGAACACATTGACAAAGCAAAACCAACTAATAAAACATCAATTATAAACATTATATTCATTCCAAAATCCTAATTTATGATCCAGTGCAACAATTTTCATTAAAAATTAATTAAAAAATTGCTTCCAATCAAATTATGGAATCTTTTTTCATTAGTCTAATACAGCCAAGAAGTCTTACGAATTCTTCACCAATCAAAGAAACAACAAGCCAAACAAACATAAAAGAATTCAGTCAAAATTTAAAAACTCAAATACCAATCTTAATTTTTGATATTAAGAATACAACCCTTGTATCATCAGATTCATCACACACATATACACATTTATACAGAGACTAGTTTTTAGCCCGTGCACTGTGTTTTTTTTTTAAGTAATATTAGCGTCTTAAATGTTATGAATGCTAAGATTAGATAAGAGATTGTATTATAAAATTTTCGCACACATTTGTGTAAAAGAAGAGAATGAATGAACTTTGGAGAAGAGATTTCTAATATGAGAAGAAATGGAAACTGCCATTAAAAACTCGGTTGCACTGGCAAATATGTTTACAATAGCAGTTATAAAAAACCTGAAGAGTCTGGTATGATCGGTGCAACGATGTGTTTGCTCTTTGCCACCCTAACAAAAAAACGTATTCTGATTTTGAACTTGGAATTGATGATAATACAGAGATGTATAATGTTAAGCAAAGTTTTTTCCAAGTAAAATATGGTATTAGTAGACGGTGATTCAATTGATTTATATTTCTTCTTTTACCTTTCATATAATTGAACAGCACAAGGAGAAAATGAATATATACAAACCCCTAATGGTACATGTATGTGAAAATGTAATGGTGAATCTTCTTCAAACATAGAAATGAAGATATGTCGTTGGAACAAGTAGGTTTAATTGCTAACAGATGAGATTTTTCTTCTGATGGCGTGTTCCTATAATGTGAATTGATGAGCATTTAGAGTATTTATAGATATCAATTTGTGCATATAATGTCATTTTTGATAAGTATTTATGTCACTAAAAATAGATTTTTATAATAGGTTTTTACTTTATATAATAGGATTTAGTCTCATGTCAACGAATTCCTGTTGATCTTACACGAGAACTGCACAATTTATACCAGTTACATTGGTGTGTTCTCTAATTTTATTTTATTTTTGCCATGTTCTTACGATTTAAGTAGCAAGCGTTGTTGTTCGTTGTGTCCATAGATCGTAATCGAAGGTATGTCGTTCTAGCTTAGGGCATGTTGTTCTGGACTTTGGTCTATATATATTTTTTGCGGTTTAATTACCCTATGTCATTTTTGTTCAGTTGGGGGAAATTGACCCGTTGTGTGTTTTTTTTTTTTTTTTTTCCCATTAGTATTTGTTTATTTTGTAATGTTTCTGCTCGATCTTTGGTCTATTGTATTTGTTTTAGGTTCGGTATTTTCGATTGGAAGGAACCTGTCTTGCTCTTATGTACTTATAATACATTTACTATGGCTTAATTAAAGGAAACTAAAATAGATAATGTATGAAGTTTGTATAAATCAATATCACTACCTAGAACAGGGGATTATGTTATATTTCACTCCATGGAAATGCCCATCTATGATCAACTCCCGCAATGGAGTCAAATAAGGGTGATTGAAATATAATACATAGTCGCGAAGTTGTGACTTCAATCCGAGAATTGTAGCTCATCGAGATGAAGATGATGGCGAAATGTGAATAATTGCAACGGTAATGTATAAAATTGATGTGGATCGAATTTAACCCCACATTTTTCAAAAAAATATTATTCCAACCATTAAAATTTCAAAGAATGAGGGCTAGACAGAGGCTAATTGTCGGTGTAATATTCACCAAACCATAGGCAATTGGAAAGAAGAATAAGCCCACTGGACTCAACAAAAATAGATAGATAGATATTCAAACACTTTCCCAAGTTGATCACCTAATCCTAAACTTCGAAGCCATTCCTTAATTTTCTCTGTGAACAGATATCATAAGCAACATATGAAATGCATGAACCTGAATCCACGAACAAGGCAACTCAATTCTCCAGGCCTTATTGGAACATTAAGAGCACAGAACTGATCAAAGAAACCTTTTGCCATAGTTAGGTATAGTTATAGCAATCTGTATATGGACGTTTATCATATTCCCTCAGCACAGAGTCATCATGAGATGATTTTTCACAAATTCTGAGTACTTTGAAAATGAATAATCTATCATGACTCATAATATTAGCAAAACATAGGGCTTTGTAAAGTAAGAGCAAAAAAGAAAAAAAAGAAATTCTACTATATATATATATATATATATATACTTGAGTCACAATTATATAAAAATTAGAGGAAAAAAGGCACAATACACTAATTTCCACAAGTTTAATTCTGACCAAGGTCAAAGAGGAGTGTGACGGCACGAAATTTATATATAAGAACTTTCAAATAAATAAAAATTGAGCCGAAGACGACGAACAATGGAGGAGTGTGACAACACGAAATTGGTTGTCACAATTTGTCAAGAGAGTACTATATTTACTGCACCATGGTCTCGGAGTGAAATAAAAATTTTGTTTCCTCTCTTGTTGGTTTACTTCTCCAATACGTACATGGAGAAGATGTTGGTTTGCTTCTCCAATACATACATAGAGAAGATATTTATAAAATATCAACTACAATTGAACGGCTTTAGAAAATATATACCAAAATTAGTCAACAAAAATGGCTAGATATGAAGGGAATGACTGTAGCAAAACCAGATGGGAAGAGTTTCAAGTGTGAAAAATCATATGACAAAAATGAATAGTGATTAGGGGATTGCCTCTTTTAAGTGAAGGAGTGAGATAGTCTTTGCCCGTGCAATGCACAGGCTGGGTTATTTTAAAGGTAATGTTAGTGCTTTAAATGTTTTGAATTATTGTGAATTATATTGCAAGGATCGGGTAATTTTGAAGGTAATGCTAGTGCGTTAAATGTGTTGATTCATACACAACATCTCTTTTATTTATTTATTTATTTTTTTATCAACAGTTCTACATACTAAATACTATTAAATCAACAGGTAAAGCTGTTTATCTTGCCATTTTGTAGGGTCTAATTTGAAAGTTGAAATGATATCTCTGCCATGTAAACATAGCTTAACATAGATAAATCAAGTTCCAAACGCTATAAAATCACTTGATATCTACCACAACAGGATTCCTGCTTTGCAGTAGAAACCACCAGAATCACCTAGATTAAAATAAGAAAGGAAGGCCCAGAACACAAAATCAATACTCGAGTAAACAAGAAAGACCATAAACATAATTTTAGTAGTTTTCTTCGGACATCACATAAAGCTTTTCCAGTATGTTATTTTAATCAAAACTTAGCAATCAATCACTTTTGCATTGACTTGTAAGTTTTTTCATGCCTTCCTATTGTAGTCATACCAAAGAAGGTGCTTCTTTGACAAGTGAACAGGTAAATGGAAAGTTGAATAACGAACAAAAAGTATTGGTCCAAGCTGGATAAGAAACGAGGATAAAGTCTCATTTCCTGATGATGAACTTCTTTTGAGGCCTCTACTCTCCATAAATCTTCCCTAGCAACCAAATAACTTTCCATATTCCTTGTTCTACTGGCAGGGATTGATGTGAAATTCATTATACCCTGCAATGATGGAACTCATTTATCAAAGCTGGCAAAGAGAGAACTTAGAAAAATAAAAGAAATGTTAAATACAGTGTGCATAATGTTTTCAAAGCATAACTCTCTAAGTCCTGTGAAGCTTTGAATCATCATGTAATGACCATCACAACCATTATATAACATCAATCATATATACTCACTTATTGAAGGATGTTTGGGAGGACAATTATTTATTATCTTTGCATCACTTGGTTGAGAGATTATAAAATAACAAATCACATTATAATTAACATTAATCTAAACTTCAATATAGGAATGAAATGGCAAATGAATTCAAGACAAGAATTTTAACCTGACAATACATTCATAAGAAGTTTAAATATGATCCAAAAGAGCTCATATTATTCTTCTAGCTGAATACCTGAGAACTTATTTAAAATGAGAATCCAAAATATGGGACATTATCAAAGACTCATTTGATACTTTTGAGGGTGTTCTACTTGAAGTTGTTAATTTTTATTATTAGATGGGTCATAATTGAAGAAGACTATTTTTAATGATAATCAAAAAGTTGATGGTGGTGATGTCCAAAAAAATGAAGTTGGGACAATCAAAGACTACGATAAAATGCTTTAGTATTTTATTTTATTTTTATCATCAAACTTTTGTTTTAATGTTTTTTTTATATAATAATGAAATAGTGCTGAATTTTATATTTAACTTATGAAAAATACTACACACATATATTTACACACATTTATCCGTATATCCTAAATTTTATTAAAAGTTTAATCGGCGTACCCGTGTCGTATCATACTCAAATTAAGTATCTAAATTCATGCTTCTTAGAACTGCACCACGTTCATGACATCAATCCAGTAAAAAATGATCATTCAACGCCAAGAATTAAGGAAAAAACATAACTTCTTCTTCGCAGCAGTGAACTGTTTTTTAATGCAAGCACCATGTCAGATATAAAGCTCATACAAGAGCCTGAAGACTCTTTAACCCTTTTTTCTTCTTCAGTGGAGTAATTTCAATTCCAAAAATCTAATATAATATAGAAAAAAAGATCTTTGACAGTTTAAAGCATCCTAAACATATATATTCACCACGATGAAATAGAGTAAATCGGAGACAGTAAGCTGATGTTTAAGCATTGTTTTTTTTCCTTTTTTGGGCTTGTTCTTTCAAGCAACACGAGAAACTAAGGGTGTGCAGAACATATAAAAATCTTTTGCGTGAAATATGTAGAGATTTCGAATAAAGGAAAAGGCAACGCCTAAGAATGTAACACACCATCATTTGGCTCCAAATCTAATGCCTTCTTTAAACTCTCCACTGCAGCATCTATATCGTTGAGAGTCATGTATGCCTGATTAAATAAAAAAGCTACAAACACGAGTACTTTGAATTGTCTCATGAAGGCAATCCATGAATTGAACAAAAAGTGACAAACAAAAAAGCAGAATTATAGACACAAGAAATGTATTAGAGTAAGAAAGTGAGATCATGGAACTACCAAACTTAAGAAAATTAGATGAACAAATTTCAAACATATGCAGATTTTTTAGCCAGATTACTCCACCATGAAGGACTATGACAACCCATCTGTATCTTCTCCATATCTTAAATATGACCTATTAATGATAACTATGCTACTTGAACTCTCAACCCAACCCATTCTTTGTTAATCTATTTCAAAAGATTTAGCCCCTGTTTGGCCGTCATTTCTTAAAACTCAGTTTTAAATACATATTTCATAAGACCCATAATTTTTATCAACTTTCCAACCACATATTTCACCAACTATTACCAAAATCTACTAAAATTCTGATTTGTATCCAAACCATACAAGGGTCAAGAAAATACTGAAATTAAAAGACATTAAAAAGTACCAACAAAGTTGCCCCAAGTCCTTTATAAAGGCCAGAGACTCCTTCATCCTTGCTAATGGTACGTAAAGCATGAGATATTCCTCTGTAATAGGTCACGTTTGTCTGCACAATCAGAAAGAAGGTGAAAAGAAAACTCCTCTAACATTGTGTTTATAGTGCATAGGGAAGAGAATAAAAGGATCAACAAGACATTAATAGGACAAAAACGAGGGGCTAATAGCTGTCCACAATTTTTATCTGGATAAAGGAAGAGAAAAACCATGAAACCATGACATATAAATTATTCTTATACTAGTTAGTTTGATAAAGTATGGAAGAGAAAAGATGTAAAACCATGCCAAATAATTTATTCCTATAAGGGATCAAGAGTTTGAAGTCAGTGATAAGGTTTTCTTAAAGGTAGCACAAAGGGAAAGCTACAACCGAAATTTATAGGTCCTTTTGAGATACTCGAGAGAATTGAGTATGTAGCCATTGGTCGCCTTACCACTGGAAATGTTAGCCATGCATAATGTTTTTCAAAGTTCTTTGGAAAAGGGTACTATTGGTAACAAAAAATTTACTTCAACATTTTTCATCACTTCCTACCATCTCCATTTCCTTTCCTTCTTTGACCTCAACAAGTGCCACCTTCTTCAGCTCTTTTCCTTTCCTTCATGCTTAACTTCAAACAAAATAGAGTTGTATGTAGAATCAAAGAGATTGTTTCCTGTTTAAAAAAGGCCACAATCAAGTCCGAAAACAACCAAAGAGAGATGCCAAAATAGTTTAGTCAGATATCCTCAATGACTGTCATGCATATTCAACATTTAAACCCCCTTCACCCTCTTCTCACACCCCTTTTTGTTTCTTCCTCCCTCCTTTTCTCCCACAAGATAGAAAATATTTCAAAAGCTAGGTCATAAAATTGTCAGAGAAAAATAAAGAGAAAACTTGGAGAAGAAGGGAGGGAAAAAGAGAAATTGGAAGGAAATTTCAATATACCAAATATACTGCAATCCTATATTCATTATTTTCCTAATTATGTCTTTAATTCCCCATCGGAAGGTGTAGAAGACTATTCAAGCCAGTAGACAACTGATCTTTGCTCCACAATCTGTCCTCCAAGATGTATGAAACCCATGTCCCCGAAGATTCCCATTGAAATCCTATATCCCTAATTGTATCTTCAATTCCCAAAGAAGACTATTCAAGCAAATGGGCAGTGATCTTTGCTCCAAATTTGTCTCTAAGCTATATGAAACCATTCTCCCCATAGAATCTCATTTTCCCTAACAGAAGATAAATTTAAGTTCAAAAAGAAAAACAACAATAGAGAGTAAAAATAAATAATAAAAAAGCAGATGACGCACAATTTTTAAATCTGCAGATTTCAAACAATTCCAATTTACATTTTAGATACCCTATAAGATTATATGTAATCTCAATACCAGAAAGAATCAATCTAGCAGAGCAGTGGCAAGCTTATATCAATAAACTCTAAACGAGCATACGGTGAACATAGCGAATATAATAATGTAAACCACGAATCATCACGTTTCGACATAAGAACAAAAATATCCTTGTAAATACCAAATATTCGTTATTTACCTGGGCTGCAAGGCGTGTCCTTACAAAATTTAGAGGATATGTAAGAGACACAGCAGTCATTCTAGCCAAACCACCACCTACAAGTCATATACAAAGGTCTGCACTCATGTTATCTCCTTGGCTTTCAACTCCCAAGATGATCTGTAGCAACTGTCACATGAAAAGACCAACATTCTTGTAGCGTTCGAATGCATAAAAACTAACAGAAGAATAGGGAAGACGATGGATGATTGTGACCAAATTTCCCTTCCAAAATGCGCGTAATCCTTCATATCTAAGAATCCGTGATGTTTCGTACCATATATTAGCCTTTCTTAAGCTAGCAGCATCAGAGTGCATTCCCTGCACCTGCAGATAAAATGATGCCATGATTACTTATGTCATAGACAATTATATATAAAAGAAAACGTGGGAATTCATCCAAAATAATTACACCTTAAGAGATTGAAACAGAGAGATGATATGCACGACTACGCCACTACTAACCACTAAAATCCTCCAAACATTTCAACCCAAAAATCACCCAACCTGGGTAAAATTCTAGTTCACCCCTGAGATTGACCAACCAACCCGTAGAAATTAACTCAATTGCTATTTTTAAGAATGCCCCAATTTTTATTTCACCTGGATAGACATAACATCCCCAAATTCAATTCAACGAAGGTGAAACAAAATTGGCAAGAAAAGAAAGTGCACAAAGTTATCCGATTGGAAACAAACAATCATAACAATAAGTTCAAAACAACAGAAGCTAAGAAAAAAACACTATAAATTACAGATAATCCTAATCTTTTAGCATAAATAAAAACTTCTAGAAAGGAAACAGAAGAGGAAATATACCTGGAATAGCAATGCAAGACGGGCGAGAGGCGCCGTACAAGTCTTGCTGACGGCGCCGGCTACTTCTCCGGCAAGAAGCTGCGATACAGTCCCAATCTGCGACTGTTGCTTCTGCTTCGGCGATGGCATTGCTGCCAATTCCCTGAGCACATCAATCCTACAAATCCATATATCGGATTGATGATCCTCCCACAATCTTCATACAACAGGGACCTAAAAAATCAAACAAAAAAAAACTTATAACAAATTTTCAACACAACACAACAACGTTATATAATCAGCCCTTATTGTGGGTTTACATATATGTACCTGGGCGAAGATTAGCAGGGCCGGAAGCAATGAGATTAATAAGTTCGGTGCGGCCGTAGAATTTGGCAAGAAAGAAAGAGGCGTTATTGAAGGGGGTTTTTTCGTCTGTTGTAGAGAGTGGGGAGAAATAGAGGATCGATTGCAAGAAATAAAAAGCAAGAACTTAGAAGATAATTTGGAAACAGTGTTAAACGAGTTTTTGGAACTAGTTCAACGTGAAAACGAGGGTGACAAAAATGAATAGTGAACTCTGGGTCTTTTAAGGTAGTAGTGATAGTGATAGAGAAATAGAAAGAGCAACCTCTAAACATAGTAGATGACAAATTAGAGAAGACACAAGAGAGAAGATGGAAACGAAAAATTGAGAGACAATACCGTGGGCTCTCTCAATTCTCTATGAGGTTTTAATTTCTCATCTCTTTGCGAGGCTTTAATTTATGCTAAAATGTGGTTTATTTTTTAAGAAAAAAAAAAAAAGCAAACATAAATCTTTTTGGGCCCTTAAAGAGCTGGGCTTGAGGAGGCGGCCTCTTGGGCCTTATCTCAAGTCCGGCTCTAAGTTAAAATGTAACTATTTGGATGAGTACAACTGGTTTTTGTTGAATTTCATTTAGATATGATTACTTCTTTTTTCCGGTTTCATAGTTCTACTTAAGGCATATGTCATCTATTTTCCTGTGATGTAGGTTCCTATATTTTTGTTTCCTCTATTACAAATGTCATACCAGAATGGTTGAACTTTACTCTGGTCAATAGTTATCTAATCACGTGAAGCTGCTAAATTATAAAAGGCTTCAAGTGGTCGCCTATTTATTGATTAGTTAGTTGTTTGACGTGGAATGTTTTTGTCACGAACATTCGATCTCTGATTAAACAGTGTGAGATTAATGTTAATGCTATCAAAGAAAATCAATGTGAGCTTAAAATGGTGATTTTGTTTTGAAGTTTCTTACGTTCATGAGCCTATTTTCACTCTTGCTACAATGTTATAGATCTATAATTTCCATTTTTCTTTTTGGTAGTGAACTTGAACTTCCGTTATTCTATGGTAAGAATCTTTCTTCTTGAAAGTCATGTATTCATTACAAAATAATAATGAATAAATACTGACTTAACAATCATATGGACACATACCACTGTAAAACTAACATACCGTATGAACATAAATACCGAATGGATACATACCGACTTTGCAAATAACTTACCATATGAACAAAACACATACCGGCAATACAACTAACTTACCGTATGGAAGCCTAACAGCTGAATAGATACTGTATAAAAAAATATCGATTGGACAGCTAACAAACCAAATGTTAGCCAAAATATTACAGATTAAATAATTTTATTAATCACAATAAAAAATAACAAGTAATATAAATTGCAAGAAAAATCCAATGAACTTTGAAGTTTAGGCTTGTGTGAGCATAGTTTCCTTAAAATAGATTCGTCCCTTCACCTAGGTGCTTGAGGTTTAGTTCAACCGTTTATTTCTTAGGATACAACGAAAAATCTGTAGAGTCTGAGCACTGCAGATACTACTCCGACGAACTGACTTAGTATCTGAACAATATCACCACCAAGACTTTGACAGAAAATGAAAATTACAGATGCGGACAATAGATAAAGTTTTGTTATATGCAGAGAAGAGAAATTTTTCGTGTGTTTGTAAAGAAAGAAGATGCATAAATAAATAGGTTGTAATGGAGAATTAACAACCAAGGAATTGTATCATTGACCACCATTAACCTGATCGTTAATCTCTCTATTAACACATACATAATCACATGAGTTTTGGGAGCTAAAGGAATTTGAATTTTTTTTATTTGGAAAAATAATAAAATAAAGGTGAAACGTGGACCTTCTTAAGGGGCCAATTTCTGGTCCATTCAATCCGACATTCGTGTATGTAGGTCACGTTCGCCCATAAGTTCAATGTTCGACACCTTTTTCGGTCCATGATTTGCACCCCCTATACACGCACGTGGAGAGAGCTTCTATATTATATATGATTACACCATTTTAAAGTGTAATCATATTTAAAGTGGTCATTGCATTTATCCATTTTCCTATGTGGGGTGACTTTAACTAGTTTTCCTTCACAAAACATTTTCCAATTCATCACTTGAACTCCAATTTTTCATTCACCCAGACATCATTTTTGGCAAGTATATAATTTTGATGTTTTTTACGGAAGAGAACACAAATCAATCATGATCTTCCAAAATAAACAAATGGCTCACACTCAAAATTTATGTCAAAATCAGTCTTTCAATTTATTTATTTTTTCCAACAATCTCCCATATGAATGAAAATTGAGAGAGATGTAGAAACGGAAGACATAAAGACTTGGTGATATAGTTCAACGGTTGAAACCTGCGTACGATATGTAGATATTACTCTTTAAACCTTCCCTTGTGAAAATATATATATACTTTATTAAATAATATGATGGACATGAAATAACATCCTTCCATGGTGATTTTACAATTAGGTTGTCCCTTTGAATCTAGATCTTGGGATCTCCAGTCACTAGGTTGGGTTTCCTTTGTATTAACATATCCGTTCAAGGGCTTAAGTAACATTGCTTTCAATTATTTTCCAACTAACTCTCTATTTAACCATTTGGTTAGCGGATCTAAAATGTTATCATTTGACCTTACATAGTCAATAGTGATAACTCCAGTTGAGAGTAGTTGTCTTATGGTATTGTGTCTATGACGTAAATGTGTAGACTTACCATTGTACATGTTACTTTGTGCCCTTCCAATTCCTAATTGACTGTCACAATATATGCAAATTGCTGGCATAGATTTCGGTCATCTTGGAATATCCTCTAAGAAGTTGTGTAACCACTCAATCTCTTCACCACATTTAGCTAGAGCTATAAACTCAGATTTCATGGTAGATCTAGAAATAACGATTTGTTTAGAGAATTTCCAGGATATAGCTACACCTCCCAATATGAACACAATTTGCATCACTATATCATTCAATGACTGTTGGATATCTGGTATAGTGCAATCCAAAAGTACGAGTGTATCTTAAGTGTCTTAGTACTCTAACTATTCTTTTCCAGTGGCCAGCTCCTAGATTACTCATGTATCTATTCAATTTAATAATTGTGTATGATATGTATGCTCTTGTACAACTCATCAAATACATCAAACTTCCAATAATTCTAGAGTATTTTACTTAAGAGACACTCTCACCTTTGTTAGTAGGTAGATGTTCACTCGTATCTATCGGTGTTCTATCCATTTCAGTCATCCTTATTGAACTTTTCTAAAATTTTGTCCACATAATGTGACTGACTAAGAACGATTTCATCTGATGTTCTACTAATTTTAACTCCAAGTATCACATCAGCTAAACTCATATATTTCATGTCAAACCTTGAATTTAACATCTTTTTAGTATATTTAATCATCTTATCGTTACTATCAACAATAAGCATGTCGTCAACGTAAAGACATAAAATAACATAACCGTTTTCAGTGTCTTTGACATATACACACTTATCATACTCATTAATCTTAAATCCACATTCCATCATAACATTTTCAAATTTTTCACGCCATTGTTTTGAAACTTGTTTCAAGTTATACAATGATTTCACCAATTTACAAACTTCATTTTCCTTCCCTGGTGATAAAAAACCCTCAAGTTGTTTCATGTAGATTTCTTCCTCTAAATCTCCATTTAGAAAAGTAGTTTTTTACATCCATTTGATGTACTTCAAGATTTTACAGAGCGGCAATTACAAGTATAATCCTAATATATGTCATTCTCATCATTGGAGAATACGTATCAAAGTAATCAAGGCCTTTCCATTGTCTATAACCTTTTATTACTAATTTGGCCTTTTACTTTTCGATTGTTTCATCTACTTTCATTTTCTTTTTGAAAATCCACTTGTAGCCTAGTGGTTTACTTCCTGTAGGAAAATCCACTAGCTCACATGCATGATTTTGCAAAATGGAATCTATTTCACTTTTAAATACCTATTTCCACTAAGATCCTTCTAAAAAGTTCACAGCTTCTTGAAAGTTTCAAGGTTCACTTTCTAGCATATAAATCAGAAAATTAGAGCCATAATATTTTTCTGTCATTTCCCTTTTACTAGTCTTGGTTCAACCTCAACGTGTTCTTCTAATTCTTGGTCCTAACTATTTTCAATCATAGTTTTATGTGTCTGTTTAAAAGAGCTTGCTTCCTCTTTGAATCTATAAGGAAATACATGTTCAAAAAATAAAGCATTTCTCGATTCTATTATCGTGTTTTTGTGTATGTGTGGGATTTTAGAATCATGTACAAGAAATCAATAAGCACTACTATTATGTGTGTAGCCTATGAAGATTGAATCTACAGTTTTCGAGTCTATCTTTATCTTATTTGGTGTTGGAACAACAACTTTAGTAAGACACCTCCACACTTGTAAGTGTGATGAAATCCCCAATAGGTTGAGGAAAGATAGATATTGATTTTAGTTACCATAGATAGAATATGATGATTGTTAGAGATTGTAGGAGATTTATTTTCCTTTTCTATGTTTTCCTTTTGTATTAAAAATAGAAGTCATTCATTGTATAGTAGGGTAAGGTGAAAATAATAAAAGATTTTTCTCCCTATCTCGTCTTCATCTTCTATATGGTATTAGAACACGGAAGATGACGAAAACTGCAGCTAATAAAACCTTTGAATCGCTTAACAGCGACACAAAAGCCACCTCTGCTATGAGTGGAGGGATTGAAAATGCTTCGTTTCAGCTTACGATAGAAAAACTGGACAGAAATAATTACAAGGAGTGGGTGCAGTCTATCAAACTCATAGTGGATGGAAAAGGAAAATTTGGGTACCTCACAAAAGAGACGAAAATGCCATGGTGACTGCGTGGCTCGTCAATTCCATGAAACCTGCAATTGGAAAAACTTAGATGTTCTTGCCCACCAGGAAGGACATCTGGGAAGCTGTGAGAGGATGTATTTCGACACTGAAATTTTTTCCCATATCTTTGAAATTAAATCTAGGTTGTAGGAAACAAAGCAAGGAAAATATGAGATAATTGATTATTACCTTGAAATGATAGCGTTATGGCAAAAGCTCGACTCGAGTTCTAAGGAATAATGGAAGTACCCAGAGGACAGTGTCTACTAACGTAAAAAATTGGAGAATGAAAGGGTTTTCGAATTATTAGCTGGGCTCAACCATGGCTTGGATGACGTTCATGGAATGATACTCAGCTAAAAACCTCTACCGTCGCTGTGAGAAGTGTTCGCAGAAGTCAAGAGAGAAGAAAATTGAAGAAAGTGATGATCGGAGGTGTGGCTGTTGGGTTTGGATCTGGAATTGAAACTTCGAGCCTAAGTGTGATGGGAACTGGGCCTCCAACTAATGGACCTTCTAATTTTAAAGGTGACCCAACTTATTTCCCCAAGGACGCTACAATTAATGATGGGCCCATATATTCTAATATTGGGCCTGTATGAATGAGCCTATATTCAAAAAGGTCGGCTAGTGGGTCAAATTCAAAGCAACAAAAAGGTCGACCTTGGTGTGACAACTGTCGAAAATTGGAGAATGAAAAGGTTTTCGAATTCTTAGCTGGGCTCAACCATGGCTTGGACGACGTTCATGGAATGATACTCAGCTAAAAACCTCTACCGTCGCTGCGAGAAGTGTTTGCAGAAGTCAAGAGAGAAGAAAATCGAAGGAAGTGATGATCGGAGGTGTGGCTGTTGGGTTTGGATCTGGAATTGAAACTTCGAGCCTAAGTGTGATGGGAACTGGGCCTCCAACTAATGGACCTTCTAATTTTAAAGGTGACCCAGCTTATTTCCCCAAGGATGCTACAATTAATGATGGGCCCATATATTCTAATATTGGGCCTGGATGAATGAGCCTATATTCAAAAAGGTCGGCTAGTGGGTCAAATGCAAAGCAACAAAAAGGTCGACCTTGGTGTGAAAACTGTCGAAAAACAAGACATAAGGAGGTTGCGTGTTGGGATCTATACGAAAAGCCAACAGATTGGAAACTAAGGCAAAGTAACAGAAGTCGAGGATACCAAACATCTATTGATTATCCAATAGGGAAACCCAAAAAGTCCAGTGGGGCCTTTGACTCGGAGCAAATGGAGCAACTCCGCAAAATGTTTTATAGCCTTCAGCCATGAAGTCAGGCAACTAAATATAATCCTTCAGGTTCTCTAGCTCACGGAGGTAATTTTTTTAGAGCATTAAAATCCACTACTCAATCTAAAATGCTGGATCATTGACTCAAGAGCCTTTGATCACATGACGAACTCCTGTTACCTATTTTCTTTATATACAACATGTGCTGGTAATCTTAAGGTTAAAATTGACGATGGTTCTCTGCCGACTGTTACAGGAAAAGGAGTATTCAAAATTCTGATTCTATAACTTTAAAATCCATCCTTCATGTTCCAAATTTATCATGCAATTTACTACCTATCAGCCAGTTAACCAAAACTTCCAATTGCTCCGCTAAATTTTTTCATCTTATGCTAAAATTGATGATGCTAATGTCGTCAAGGATAATCAGATCACGCATTGTTCCTTTGACCTTTTGAAAATGGTACCAAAGTTATTCTGATCGTATATGTCGATGACATTATTCTGACAGGTGATTATATAGTTAAATTGGAATGACTAAAGAAAAGTCTTGCCACTGAATTTGAAGTAAAGGATTTGGGACGACTTCGATACTTCTTAGGAATGGGAGTGCTAGATCTCGAAAAAGAATTAGTGTTTCACAGTAAAAATATGTACTTGATCTTCTAACTGAAATCGGCATGCTTGGATACATACCAAGTGATACACCAGTGGATGTGGGAAAGAAAGTTCAAGATAGAGGAAAGTCAATAGGCATTGACAGATATCAAAGACTGGTTAGAAAACTAATCTACATATCACACACCAAACCTGACATAGCATTTGCAGTTAGCTTGGTAAGTCAACATATGTATTCTTCGAAAGAACGTTACCTAGAAGCAGTCTATAAGATACTCAAATATCTCAAGGGATCCGCAGGAAAGGGGCAACTCTTCAAAATGAGTGAAATTAAAGAAGTAGAAGTTTTCACAGACGCAAACTAGGCAGGTTCAATAGATGATAGGAGGTATACTACTGGTTATTGTACCTTTGTTTGGGAAACTTTAGTAATGTGGAGAAGGAAGAAACATAATGTTGTAGTCAGAAGTAGTGCTACTGCACAAGGAATATGCGAGAGATTGTGGTTGACAAAGCTTTTAGAAGAATTACATGTCACTATAAAGTTGCCAATCAAACTTTACTATGATAATAAAGTAGCAATCAACATCTATCTTAATCCAGTTCAGCATGACCGAACTAAGCATGAGAGGTGGACAGGTACTTTATTAAATAAGAGGTTGAGGAAGGAATTATTTGCATGACTTATGTCCCTTCACAAGCACATATTGTAGATGTTTTCACCAAAGGACTACCTAGACAAAAATTCGATGATTTCATCTTCAAGTTGGATATGACTAACATCTATGATCCAACTTGAGGAGGAGTGATGAAATCCTCAATTGATTGAGGGAAGATAGATGTTGATTCTGCTACCATAGATAGAATATTATTATTGCTAGAGATTGTAGGTGATTCATTTTCCTTTTCTATGGTTTCCTTTTGTATTATAAATAGAAGTCGTTCATTGTACAGTCAGGAAAGGTGAAAAATAATAAAATATTTTTCTCCCTATCTCGTCTTAATCTTCTACAAAGTGTTTATACGAAGATTTTCTTTTTTCCATAACTTATAAGGGTATTTTCCGTTTTCTTCCGGTCTACCTTATTTAAAAGGTAATTTGCTGATAACACAGCTTCTCCCCACATGTTCTACGGTAATCCAAAACTTACTAGCATTGCATTCATCATTTCTTTTAAGGTACGATTTTTTTGTTCAGCAACACCATTTTGTTGCGGAGAATAAAGTGCATTGATTTCATGTATGATTCCATGTTTTGTACGGAATTCAGCAAATGGGGCTTCATACTCACTACTTCGATCACTTCTCAACATCTTAATTTTCTTATTAAGTTGATTTTCAACTTCATTCTTATAGAGAATAAATTTCTCTATAGTTTTGTCCTTACTTTTAAGCAGATTCTCATAACAGTATTTTGTACTATCGTTGACAAAAGTAATGAAGTACTTGTTGCCACCTATTGTTTGTACAAATTTTAAATCACATACGTCACTGTGAATTAAATCAAGTGGTTCTATTTTTCATTCAATTGATTTAAATGATGACATTGTCAATTTTGTCTCAACAAAAGTTTCGCGTTTGTGTTTAGAATCAATATGGAACGCGAGTATACAATTCAAGTTAATTGATTTATGCAATGTATCACAATTAACATGTCCTAGTCTACCATACCACAAATTGGAAGACTCGATCAATTAAGCAGAGGAATTAACTTTATTAATTTTTGACTTCGCAACCATTACATTCAGTTTAAATATACTATTGAAAACATAATATTTTCCAACAAACATTTCACTTTTTGACTAAATAACTTTGTCTGACTTAAATATAATACGAAAACCATGCTTATTCAAAAGCGACCCAGACACAAAGTTCTTACGGATTTTTGTCACATACATCACATTGTTAAGAGTTACTATTTCCCCGAAGTCATCTTCAAAACCAAATTTCCTTGACCCATGATTTCAGAAGTTGCTGAATTTTCCATGCACTTCTCTCCATTCTCAATTATTTCGAACGTAGCAAAAAACTCTTGATCAAAACACACATGCCTCGTAGCATCAGTGTCAATCTACCACTCTTTGGGTTAGAACTTACCATGTTCACTTCATAAATGACGACTGCGAGATTCATCTCAAATACATCATGTGTCATGTAATCAACTACATTTGCTTCTTTTTTATTATTCTTATTTAGCAATTCGCACTCCGAAGACTTGTGGCCTACTTTGTCATCATCGAAGCATTTTCCTTGAATTTATTTTTTTAGAAATGACCATTTTCAGTCCCAACTTAGCACAATTGCCACTAGTCTATGATGCATGATAGGAATGTAAAATGCATATTTTTCTCTCCTTATTTTATGTGCTCGTATGATTATTTTGTGCTAAAATGTACTCAGTACGCTCATATTTTGATTTAAGTGGCAATTCTATGGATATGGCATAATTTGGAAGAAATAGGTTAAAAAGGATCAAAATGGAAGAAAGTGAAAGTTCAAGGACTAAAGTGCAAATATTCTAAACTTGTTTCTAACCTTGTGATGAATATTCGAGAGTGTTAGAGGTCAATTGGATGAAGAAAGGATTCAAAGGGATGAAATATGGCCAAGACATTTTCACATATCAACTTTCAAGCTGAAAAGTTTTGCATCGGTTTTCAACCTCATATTGAGACAAATTTTGGACATAGTAAACGATCGAATTTGAAGATGGTCTCTGAATAAAAGTTTTAGCCCTTTGAGTTATCTTTCTAACGCATCTTGAATCGTCTCAATCGGATATCGGAAGAGAAAGTTATGATGAAAATAAAGCTGACGCAAAGTGGACAGATTTCTAGCGCTCAAGCGCTCTCCTATAGCGCTCAAGCGCCGCGCGCCGCCACAGATTTTAGGTTTTTATTGTTTGGGCAGCGAAAACTCGAGAAAAAGACTCCAAATTGGCCAAGAACATGTAGGGAAGTACAAATAGACCTAAGGAGACCAAAACAAAGGGGGGGAGAACCTCTCCAACTTCATTCTTCTCTATTTTTCTCTTAGATTCATGAATTGTAACTAAACTTTTACACTTGGTCGAAGGAGATTGAAGCCTCGGAACCACATATTGTGAGATCTAAATGGTTTTTCTTAATTTAATTCATGTTTTTGAGTATTGAATATTTTTCTGCACTTATTTCTATGATTGTTATGTTTAATTGCTAGGAGGCCTACTAGTTTATTATTCGTTGCAATCTACCGCTAAGTTAAATATCAAATCCGTAATTGTTTGATTCCTTTAACTTGTGAAGCACTAGGATTTGATGATTTTCTGCGATACAGGTTATTGAATCTTAAGAAGAATGTTTAAATGGATTGAATGCAACCGTTGGTGTTTGTATTATCTAGTTCATCGATTTCTCTATTGTTTAAAGCTGTTATTAAATTGAATCTTGAGCGCTGGTCTGGGGTTATTTAATAATTAGGGTTAATTAGAACGCTGGTTTCTAACTAACTAAAATTAAGGAGAAATATGAAAATTACTCCAACGATGAATATTCAAGATATGAATTGAATTATCCTTGCATCTATGATCAGTTGTGGATTTCCGAAGGTGGATATTGACTTGGACCAATGTTAGGCTTTTGATTGTTTTCGTTAATTTAGTTTTCATTGTTATTAATTGCGTTATTTACAATTGTTTACATACAAAAACCCCTCAATCATTGTACGAAGCATAAAATATTAAATTACACACTCTTCGTGGGATCGACCCTTACTTCCACTACTACATTAGTTTTAGAGGTTTAAGGACTATTTTTGGGTGCCTACGACAGCACACCAATGCACGAACACGGACACGTGTGTCCGACACGATACGTGTCGGATACGCCGACACGCGATTTTTAAAAAAAGTACAAACACGACACGTTATCGACACGTTGATTAAATTTTTGAAAATTCTTCATTTATATAATATAAATTTAGTTTTATACTTGTTATTATTTTTTCTTATTGAAATCTTTTAAACATGAGTACATATTTATTACTTGCTAATAACTTTGAATTAACAATATATAACATTTCTAATATAAAAAGAAAAATGATTACGGTAGAGTGTCCGAGAAGTGTCGGTATCGACTAATTGAAGTGTCCGTGCTACAGAGCCACCAGATATCCTAGACTTGTTCTTGAAAGTCTTAGAACTTTGACCGTGCTCAACAACATTGGCTTTAGCCGCAATAGGATTGAACCCCTTTTTTTTTTTAATTTCTGTTGTCGTCTTCAATTCGAAATCTAACAATCAGTTTTTCAACATTCATTTCCTTTCGCTTGTATTTAAGATAATTCTTGAAATCTTTTCATGCAGGGGGTAATTTTTTAATAACTGTAGTTACTTGAAAAGTTTCACTCAAAATCATCCTTTCAGCATAAATCTCATGAAGAATCTCTTGGAGTTCTTGCACTTGACTGATCACTATTTAGGAATCCACCATCTTATAGTCCAATTATCGGCCAACAATGAATTTCTTGATCCCGGCATCCTCAGTCTTATATTTTTCGATCCAATGACTCCCACAACTCATTAACAGTTTTTATAGAACTATACATGTTGTATAGCGAATTTGCTAAGTTGTACATGATGTAGTTTCGGCACAAAAAAATCTGAATATTTCTACGCATCAAGTGCACTGACAACTTGAACGTCTTCATCACCCCCCTTTAATTTTTCGAGCAATTTCAGTCAAGAACCTTGCAAGATTCAAGGTGGTCAAGTAAAACAATATTTTCTGTTGTCACCTTTTGAAATCCAAACCATTGAATTTCTCCATTTAACCGGAGTGATAACAACATGACCAGTTGGTTGAGCCACAGTCTGGCTCATAGCTTGCCAATTTAGTCACAGTAGAACTTGGCTCTTGAGTCACAACAAAACTTGGCTCTTAAGTCACAGCAGATCCCATAGTCGGGTTTTCAGAAGCCACATCCATATTGATTGGTTCGGTTGCCATTTCTGAAAATCAAACGAATATTAGTTCTCAATAGAACCAAAGTGAACTTGTCTTATGAATCTGTTTTAAATTTGATATATAATAATAGTGAATAAATACCGACTTTACAAATATCGGTTGGACACATCCGACTGTTAATCTTTCCATTAACACAGACATAATCACATGAATTTCAGGAGTCAAATGAATTTGAAACATTTTTTTATTTGGAAAAATAATAAAATAAAGGCAAAAATGTGGAACTTCTTAAGGGCAAATTTTTGGTCCATTCGGTCTGATATTCGTGTACGCAGGTCGCGTCCGCACACAAGTTCAAGGTCCAAAGCCTTTTTCGTCCAGTGATTTGTACCCCTTATGCACGCACGTGGAGAGAGCATCTATGTTACACATGATTACACCATGTTAAAATGTGAATGTGTGGTCATATTTAAAGTAAACATTGCATTTATCCATTTTCCTATGTGTGATAACTTTAACTAGTTTCCCTTCAACACAAAATCTATTCCAATTCATCACTTTGAACTCCAATTTTTCGTTCACGTGAACATCATTTTTGGCAAGTAAATATATGATTTCGATATTTTCACGGAGGAGAAGACAAATTAATCACGATCTTCCAAAATAAACAGATGGTCCTACTCAAAACTTATGTTAAAGTTTATTTATTTTTCCAACAGATTTTCCTGTGATAACTTGTTTTCTCTCCAACTTGATGCTCAAAAAATACTACATTGTTCATATTTTTCATGACAACTTTTCATCTCTGCTGATGGTTGTTCCCCAAGAAGTTAAGGCAGCACATTAATCCTCCAAAAAAATTGTTTTCATCCAGTTATTAATGTAAAGATGAAACACTGAATGTTCCCAACTTGAAAGATAATTCAGAACAAGCTATTGCACTAGACTTGGCTTTACGGCTTCATTACACGACACTTGAAACAGGAAAATATACGTGTTGCGAGGTTGAAGGGCGAGCTTGCACTAGAGTAAGGAAAATATCGATTACTCCTATGGACTGATCCAGTTATTTCTTCTCAGATTAGGCCGGTTGTGTATGACTCTAGACGAAATCCCTAGTGCAGATGGATCATACATGGCTTCTCTTGTGTACGTGTCGGAGCCGAACAAAGCCACAATAAAAATCCCAGAAGCACAAACATTGATTAGTACTGCAGACAAAAAAAGTATTAATATTTTGCAAGAAAGCAAAAGGGCAATGCCTTATGTTGTGATGCTGGTTGGGGGGACAATGTTGATTTACAAAACAAATATAATAAGAACATCAAGAGAAGTTAAAAATTGTAAATTACCTCCGCAAAGTGTCTTTCTGGGGAGTCTATGCACCAAACCACTACTTTCAAAATTGATTCCAAAATACCTTTACCACAAGCCTTAATGTCCCGTGAAGAGAATTTTCCAAGTAGCCAAGATCAAAACAAAACTCGAGAAATAATTATCAAATATTGGTAATAAAAAGCTGAACCTCATCTATGGATTTCTTGTAATTATCCTTGTAACACTGGAAAGTTGCTCTGACCTGAAAGATGTTCCTTGTAATTATCCACACAAGATCATCATCTTCTAAATTTTTTGCTCCAATGGAATCGTGCAGTATAACTGTCTCCATATTGGCAATGCTGGAATTCACTGCTTCTTTATCAAAGCTGTTGGGAGGAAATTGATGGAAAAATGCAAGCATTTATATTGGACTCCTTGTGCTGCACATTGCATCGGCTTAATGCTTGAAAAACTTGGGGAGTTGCCACAACACAAACATGCATTGATTAAGGCTAAAAAGATCAGTAATTTTATTTATAATCATCAATGGGTGTTGGCATTAATGAGAAAAATGGCAATGAAGGAAATAGTTCGATCGGGTGCTACGAGATTTGCTACCGCCTACTTGACTTTGCATAGGATCTATGAGTTGAGAAACTCACTACGAGCTATGTTCACTTCGAATAAGTGGATAAATTCTCCTTGGGCTAGGAAAGTGGAAGGGAAACAAGTTAGGGGAATCATTTTGAAGAATAAAAACTTTTGGCCAAGTGTTGCATATGCTTTGAAGACCACAAATCCCCTAGTTGGTGTTTTAAGACTTGTTGATTCTGAACAAATGCCAGCAATGGGATTTATTTATAGAGCCATGGATAATGCAAAGGAACAAATAGCGAAAAATTTAGGTGAAGATGAAGCGGTGTACAAGGAAATTTGGAATATCATAGATGAGAAGTGTGAGTTTCAATTGCATCGAGACCTACATGCTGTTGCTTATTATTTGAATCCTCGTTGTCAATATGCTGATAATTTTTCCAGACATTTTGAAGTTGTGGCAGGTTTGTATAATTGCATGGTGAGACTCATTTCCGATCCAACTGAAAGGGAGAGAGCAAATCTCCAGTTAGACCAATTTGTTGAAAAACGGAATTTCTTTGGTCTCGAACCAGTAAAATTAACTTTCATTAAGCGGTCTCCTGGTATGTATTATATTATTAATATATAATTATATACACAATTTGAATTTTATTTACAATATATTCCTTTATTTTTTTAATTTGATTAGCCTATGCTTAATAGTTGCAAAGTTGCATGTAACATTTTTTTTCTTAATTTTGATCCAGTTGCTTGGTGGACTCAATTTGGCGTTGGTACTCCAAAACTAACCAAGTTTGCAACGAAAGTTTTAAGTCTTACTTGCTCATCTTCCGCATGTGAGCGCAGTTGGAGTACATTTAATTTAGTGCATACTAAGAGAAGGAATCGTTTGACAACAAAGAGATTGAATACTTTGGTTTACATCAATTATAACAAGAAGCTCAAAGATCGACATAGGCGATTGAAGTCACTTAAAGAGGGTGAAGATCCTTTGATTCTGAAGGATGTTCCATCTGATGATGAATGGATTGCAGATCACGATAATGGAGCTCCATCAAACACATGCGATGTAAATGATGACGACCTGAGTCTAAATTTTATGATTGAAAGTTCTACTCGTACACAAAGTCAACCTATTATGAAAAAAAAACTTATTCACGAAAAGGTATTCATACTTTTATAATTCAAAATTCTTTTTTTTTTTTAATGAAATTATATTAACACATTGTTTTTTATTGAATTTACGGGGAAGGAGAAAGTCACACTGCAATTGGTGGATGAGGAAGATGATTTTGTAGAAACTGAGAGTAGCGAAGAGGAAAATGATGGAGAAATTAGATATGATGATGATTCCATTAATGCTAGTAATAGTGATGATAGCGCAGCACACTTTTAGGCCTTTTTTAGTTTAAGTTTCTTCTTTTTTTCCATTGCAAATGGAGTGATTGCTAACTTTTGTAATGTTTTTTTTACATCTTCTTTCTTTAGATTGACTATATCTCTATATGCTAATGACTATATATTCCATTTACTATATGCTCCAATTTTTATTTTTTGTATTATTTTATAATTTTTTCACTTAGATTTTGTTTTTTGTGAGGCTTACACCTCAAACCGCATCGAGGCTTACGTCTCGCCTCATAAAGAAAAAACGCCTCAGCACTTAGTTCCGCCTTTTTAAACCTTGTCTATCATTTACATATCAGTTTGATTTGATTCGATACGTGAAAGCACAGGTTTCCATCTATCATTTGATCATTGAAAAATTTTAAAAGGTGTAAGACCAAAATTTAAGGCATCCTTCACTTTGACAACATGACATGCTTTGTAGAAGAGAAATACTGGATGTAAACTGTTGAAAATTTTGTCATCGTCCACTTGTTCTCGGTCACAAGTTCAGAGAGACCATTGCTACCTGGGAATATCCTTCTATTTTAGCTTCTTTTAAGCAAAAGGGCTTTATTTGAGAGGTTTCCCCTTCTAGTTGGGGTGTTGAGGGTGGAGGGGCCATGGGATAGGGAAGGAATACAACTGAGAACGTGGTGGAAATCATGAGTTTGAACATAAAATTCTTTGACATTAAAATTAGAAGCTGAATGTCCTATATCATAACAGTTCTGATGCTCTATTCAGCAGTCTTTGATTGCTTCTGTTAGTACTCAGTTAATCTGGTGCTAGAGCACGAGAAGAAACATAAAAATGTAATCAAGCTCATCTCTTCGTACAAATTTACCTTTTGCACAGGCAGGGAGACATTCGATATGATGTCTTCTTCAAGAGAACACTCAAATAGAACACAATATGCTTGCCTTACGCCAACCAGATGTTGAGGTGACGATGCACAAGCTATCTCTACCAGTACTTGTAATTCCGTGATATTTTTCTTCCTCGATTTCAGGGCTTTATTCGCGAGTCCTGCATCTCTTTCAGGAGGATCATATGCCCATAAGATCACAGCTCTCTGTCACTTACCAGACATCAAAATCAGCATTTTAAAATTCCTCTTGGAACAAGACTGTAACGTTTATGAAGGTTTAGGAAAGACAAGGATTAATTTGACATATGTTTTTCATTTGGAAAATTCGTAACCCGAAATGTATCTCCTTGATCTAATATTTAAATTATAGAGTTGATAATATTTAACCCCCTAGTTAGACAAAATCATTATAACCTGTGCCTTCACATATTTACGTGTAACGAATTGAATTCGACTCTTTGTTTTGAGAAATACCATCTGTTTGAGTCTTTGGGAGCAAATCCAAGACACAATCAATCCAAACAGAATTCCCGATAGCATTTGAGAAACATCTGCACATATGGGATTTCCTTTCTAACTAATCAATTTATCAAACACAAGCTTTCACCGAATGAAATGCTAGGTATACGCAGATATAGAAGCAATTACCAATGCATTCAAAATCAAGTTATTGAAAGGAACGTGCAAATTATGCAAAGAAGCACAAAATAATTCGTTTATACACATTTGGGATTAATTTTACCTTCAATTCATACATCAATGCGTTATAGATATTCTGACACCTGGGGATTTATCTCAAGATAAATAAAGGGTAAATAATAGAAAAATATGTACCCCAAAATCACCAGATAATTCAGAATCGAGACAATCAATAAGCGACTTGTTGTAAATCTGCTGAAACGTCTCCTTGATTTTCGCATTTATTTGCCCCAACACCCTAATTATTGCCTTCTCGTCTGTTCCCAATCCTTCAAAACAACAATAAACCCCTAACCCATAATGCACGATTCATGTATTTGTTAACGAATATAGTCTTATTTAGTTTTATTATTTATTAAGGATGAAATAGTCTTTTTAGTTTTCTTCATTTTAGACTATATATAGTCTCTTTATATTTAGGTTTTGTATTCACTTTTCATTATGCAGAATTAATGAAACCATAACCTCCCTTTTTTTCTTTCTTTTCTTCGAATTGTTTAACATGGTATCAGAGCAGTTTTGATCCTAAATAAATTAACCTTTGAATTTCGTTCCCAGCGGCGGCCTTGAGCCGCTCGTCCGGCTCTCAATGTTGTTCATCCTTTTTTATTTTTTTTTCGGATGTATCCTTACAAAGTCACATCACATTCCGGTGGCCAAAACTCAGTTTCTGCAATTTGTTTGGAGTTTTTTCAGCTGTTGGTAATCTGAAACTTGGTCCAATTTATTTGGAATTTGGTTTAGTATGTCTAGTTCATCTGAAATTTGGTTTAGTTCATTTGAAAATTTGGTTTGCAGTTTGTAGGTAATCTGGAATTTGTTTTGCATATTTGGCCCAGTTAATGGGATTGAAAATTTGGTTTGCAGTTTGACCCAGTTCGTGGGATTGGGGATTTGGTTTGCAGTTTGGCCCAGTTGATGGGATTGAAAATTTGGTTTGTTTTTGGTTCAATATATTTGGATTTGAAATTTGCATCCGTCTGGATTTGTTGAGATTGTGTGGTTGTGTTGGCTACTTACAGACATGGGTGTTCATTCGGTTCGATTCGGTTCGGTTCGGTTCATCGTTTCTGGTTTCTTGCAAACTCTCGTGATAAGTATCGTAAGTTTGAGGGGAGATGTTAACAAATATAGTCTTATTTTGTTTTATTATTTATTAAGGGTAGAATAGTCTTTTTAGTTTCCTTTATTTTAGACTATATATAGTCTCTTTATATTTAGGTTTTGTGTTCACTTTTCATTATGCAGAATTAATGAAATCCTAACCTCCCTTTTTTCCTTTCTTTACTTTGAATTGTTTAACAGTATTCACATAAACAAAATCAAATAAAAGAAAACATAGTACTTGCATTAATCAAATATATATATATAAGAAATTCCGGAAAGAAAATAACATGTACGTGTGAAGAGGTACCCTCGAAAGCTTTCATGAGTTTTTCACAGTCTTCAGCTGGAGAAGGAACCACTTCTGGTACTCTAATAGTAGCCATTTTTTCGCTTTTTCTTTGAATTTCTTATCTTGTACTGAAGAAATCAAGAGAAACAGAAGCTAATGAGTTATGGCGGAGAAATTTGCTGATGAAATGTTCAGTTTCAGTTTTCAGTTAAAGCTCCTTGGGGTCATTGAGTGGAAATTTATCGTTCTCCTTATGACTAAAACGCCCCTGACTTTTTTTTTTATCCCATACAACTCCCTATTCTTTCTTTAGGGTGTGTTTATCTCACATTATTGGGAGAGAAATGATATAATGAATAGCAATTTTTGGAGAATGTATGGTTGAAATTTAAAGTAACTTTATTGGTTTGTGTGTACAATATTTTATTGAGTGAATATGTGGTGGAGAATTTTACTATAGCAAACAATATTTTGGATTAATAGTAGACAAATAGGGTCTTAATCTTTCTTTGATTTTTTTTTTCTTCAATGATAGTACAAAATTATTATCTCTATTTTCTTTAAACTAAAACTTTAAAAAGTAGAAAATAAATTTTAATAAATTCAATTGTTGGATAAATGGAAATTAATAACATGCATCATCTAATAGGTTACAAAAATGATATTCATCCCCACTGGGTTTACAACCCCAATTTAGGTTAAATAAAATTTGAAATTAAATGATTTATTTAACTTCACATATCATTTAATGTCACATTAACGTCACTTAGACTGGAGTTGTAATCCCAGTGAAAAAAAATAGCATTACTTGATAGGTTATGTTCAATGAACAAATAAAAAAACCAAGTAAATTATTATTTACATTATTTTTTATTTTTCAGCTTAAAATAATAGTTTTATTGTAATTCAAGGTCATAATTTTATACCATTTTGTAGTTGAACAATTTTTCATATATTTTTACACACAACTAAAATATATCTTTTTATAATTGTATATCTTTACAAGATAAAATGAGATTTTTTTCACGGAAAGAAAATATTATGAGATATTTAATTCGACAAAATCTTTCACTAATAGTTTAACTCTTCATGCCATTAACGTCATCTCTAAAACTAGACGATGCCTCGTTATCCAAGTATTTGCAACGTTATTGCATCGAAAACTATTAGCTCATGTTTGTTTGAGATTAAAATTTGATTTTTTAGTAGGTTTTAATAAAAATTAATGGATGTATGGTTGAAAAGTTGTGAGACCAAGGAAAAATGTAATTAATATTAATTGTTTGACTTCAATTTAAATTAAAATGTGAATTTCATCCATACCAAACAAAGGCTTAATAAAGGCAGACATGGCACTATAATAAATTGTCACTTTCAATTTAGACTGAGTGTGATTATCCTTAATGTGAACTGAATTTATACTCAAGACCCATCAGGGAAAAAATTGTGGCAATAATTAATACATTATATAGAAGTGCTTGGCATTTATGTATAATCAATTAAATATTCAATTTGAGAGAGGGAGGATGATGAAAACAATATGCATGAGTGCCAACATGGAATTTACAAGCAGAGAAAATAAATTTTAGATAATTGAATTGTCTAGAATTTTATTTGTTTAATTGATTTAATTTTCAATTTAAAAAATATTATTCTTATTCATCTTTTTATTGGTGGGTAAATGAGAGGGAGTGTGTGTGTAAATTGTCTGAAAAATAAAAATTTATGACTCCTGAAAAAATGTTTTCCTTATTTTTAAGAAAAATACGGTTACGTGACCAACTTTTGAAATGTATTTTGCATGAAAAAAGGGTCAGTTAAACACCTCAAAAATGAGAATTTGGTGGAAAAAAATGACATTTTCATGAAAAATAAAGTCCATTAAATACACCCTAAGCATTTAGTAATTTCAAATAATACTTATAAATTATCATTAACTTGTACGATTTTAATTTGTAATTTTGGATTACGAAATGAGTTAGTAGATGAAGCAATAAATCATCTTTTCTTATTCATCAAAAAATTCATAAGAATTTAATTTTCTCACCTCAAAAGATATATCATTAGTTAGGTAGCACTAATGTCACATATCAAAAGATTCGATACAATTATCTTTAGCAACCACTTCAAATACGTGTCTTAAACTTATCATCGAAACGCGAGCATTAATTAGAAGAGGATAAATTGAAGACATTAAATTGAAGGTTAGGTATATCACATTCTCATCCACACTATATAATTTATAATTTAGTTCACAAGTCAAACCCACCTATAAAGCTTAGTTACATAAAGTGTTTAGCCAAGCTTAACATATATTACTTTTTTTGAAGGATAAAACCAAGTGCATAGGCGGTATTTTGACAGAATTTTACCAATGGTCAATTTTTTTATTTTTTATTTATTTTTGCAATCACGAAAGAAATGGCACCACCACACCATCTGTATAAATTCTGGCAATAAATTCTGTACAACAATCATGGTTGCTTTTTTAAAGCGACTCCCGCTTTTTTGTTGTAAGAAATATTTATTTTTCCAACTTTCACATAAGATAATGTTTTTTTTTTCATGACTTACTTTTACTCATTTGTTACGAGTAAACCTTTTTTAATTACTAGTTAGACGCACGTGCGATGCACGTGTTATAGTATAGTTGGCTACATGATAACGTAAATATTTTTAAAAAATTATTTGTCTTAAGTATCAGTTACATTAAACTTAAAATACTTGAAATGATGATATGTGACAAAAATAATATTAAAAGATTTGATTAAAAACATATTTTCTAGACTTTGCGTTTGAATGTCTTTATGTTCTTTTTAAAAAAGACGGGGTATAGATGATTAAGTGTTGATACCCTGTTAAAGGGATAATGAAATTCAATCTAGTCCTCATTTTTCTACCTATTGAGGTAAGGCATTATGTCTCATTCATCTCGCGCTCATAGAATTTCCAATTACATGTATTAGTTGCATCAGTATTTAATTTCTTTAGCAAGACCCTATGCAAGATGTATGTAGTCAAGACTAATTAATTAATGATAATATAGTGCAGAGTTTTTGACAAATCAAATGTCTCTATCAGTATTAAAACTACAATACAACGAAAACTTCCATCATAGAGGCAAAAAGAATGACAAACGATCATCTAACTTCATAAATTTCGTTGAATATTTTTTGAGCATATTCTAATGATACTGTACATTAAATCCATTTTTAAAAAAATCAAAATAATCCACTTCGTAAAAGATGTTTGTCTACCAGCACTGCATAATGTGGGAGAATTTTTCTGAAAATCATTGAATTCTTTCAATATCCATTTTGACGCTATAACTTTACAATTTTTAACCGCATAAATTGAAGAAAGATCAAATTGAGATAAATTGGTTTGAGTATGGGGGTTGAAGGTGGGTTGGAAAAGAAAAATTAACGATTATGATTTTACGTTTAATAATTTACCCATTTTGACGCCATAAATTTACCCTTTTTAACCGTAGAAACTGAAGAAAAATGAAATAGAGATATTGGTGTGAGTATGGGGGTTGATGGTGAGGTAGAAAAGAAAAATCAATGGTTATGATTTTACATTTAATAATTTAAGATAATTTTTATATTTAAATTTAATCGACAATATATTTATTATTAATCACATTTTAAATTTTTTAAAAAAAAATTAAATCGATCAAAATTGATATTCATATCGCAAAATATCGAATAAAACGAAAAATTGTAGGAAAATAAAGTTTGAAAAAAAGGACATTGGAATGAGGTTGTGATTGAAAAGAGATATAAACAATCAAAACTTTACGTTTCACAATTAATGTAAAATTATTTTTGATATTTAAAATCTATCGATCATATATTTATCATGGCCGCACTTCGACATTTTCAACAAATTTTAAATTGCTTAAAAGAAATATTCGTAACTTAAAATATTGAACCAAACGTTAAAAAAAAAAAAGGCTTAGCCCAACCCTGCCGAGCTATCGGCTTATGAATAGTAATAGGCAAAGTGACTCTTTTATTATATATAAGATAGATAAATTAGGGCCTTGGGGGTTATAGTTACCAATAACTTACGAATTTCAACTTTTACCAATAAAATTACATCGAATCTTACTTATTTACTTATAATTGGGAGCATGTGTTTTGAAAGGCAAAATGTTGGTATCAAATAGGGATGAGAAAAAGTCCAAGCCGAGCCCGGGCCGGCCCGTGGCCCGAGCGAGCTGTTCATAAAAAAAATTAATTTTTTTTATCATTTTAAGGGTCTGCCTTTGCAAGCAGTAAAGGCTGCAGCATGCAGCCTTCGTATTTAAAAGGAAAAAAACATAAAAACAAAAAACCCAAGTCGGTTCGGCCCGTTAAGGCTCAGGCCGAATATCATTTTTTTGGTCGGACTTTGCTCGGCTCGGCTCGAGCTTTTTTTTCGGCTCGGCTAGTTGACATAGCTAGTACCAAAAGATGAAAAATGATGTGGTTGTAGTAGAGTAGTTGCCTCATCACTGGGTCCCACACATTTTAATCTATTTTTATTCTTTAATAATGTAGAATACACCTGACTAAACGAATTTGCTTGAATCGAGCAGTTGGTGAAAACGGAATCATCTAATTTAATTAATTACAATATGAACTTTATAAAGTTTATATGCATAGATTTATATGAAAAATTTACAAGGAGTTGCCATTTGATATTTATCAATGTTTTAAAATGGGTAAGATGTGACAAACGATAAGGTGAAATTTCAAATTTTACGAGCCCAAGTATAATATGATATTTCCCGATTTTTAATATTATTTGAATTACTCTAATAGTGCCAATAATTATTCCCTTTTATTTAACTTAAATGAAAAATAAAAAAATGAAAGTGTGCACATTTTGGCGCCAAGCCTAGCATTAGTTGTGTAAATTGGGTCCTAGGCCTATATTAGTCACGCTTCTCGACTCCTAGACCCACATTATATACTTTTATATATACATCTTTTACATGCCTCTTGTCTAGGTTCGGTCCGGATCGATTCAGAAGTTTTGTTCAGTCCTAAGGGGGACACATAACTCAATTATGGAAGAGAGATTCACATGGAATGCTCATGTCGATGTGATTTGTGTTTCTTTCCGTGGATAAGATAAGAATCACAAGATGTGATTTTTTGAAAGAGAAAAAAAAAAAGATTATGATCTTATTAATTACTAGATTAGTTTAAGAACAAGTTTTCAGTCTCCTTATCATAAGGCTGTTGAGAAAATTTGTTCGCCAAAGTAGATAACAAGCTGCCAATGAGAATACACAAAAAAACTCCAAAATATATATGTAAAACACAAAATAATGATAGAAGAATAAGAAGAAAAAAGTAGACTTGAATCGTATAGAATGTCCTAAAAGCTTTATTTACGTCCTCTCGATTATAAGAATGCTAAAGGACCGACACACAAATAAATTTAGTAGATTTCAAGTCTAGAAATCATGTTGCAATTAGCACTATTGAAACCCGGAAAGAAGCAAGAAGAGAATATGAAAATAATTCTAAGTATATTTTTGCAGAATTTTGGGGCTATAATTTCAAGGTTTTGATGAGAATTGTTGTTGAATTCTATCTCTACTTATAGAATTCATTCATAAACTTTCGTATGGGTGCCAACTTTTCACAAAAAGATGAAAATAGAGGATGAAAAGGTACTAAAATTGTCCAACTATTTTTTAAAATTTTAATCTCTTTTCAACCACATTTGATCAATTCTCATTTACTAATATTTGAACAACATATAACAATTCCCCACTTGTTCAAATATTACAACTCAACTTAGAATCATAAACGATGTCACGCATAGGATAAGGTATCTTTCGAGATTTAACGTAGCCTTAGCTTATGACATTACCGGCGATATCACACACGTGAACATTCTATCTCAATATGTTCCACACAATTTTACTTTGTTGCGTTAATGACCTTGCACCCATCCGTATTCATGAACTTTTTAGAAAGTAACTCCAACATTCCTTGAAACGGCACCACTTCTAAGTGCACATAGGAGAAATTCTTACAGTGTCTTGGTTATGTTTAAAAACACTTGTACTTCGTACTGAGTTTCTTTAAGTTTTATTCAACCGTCAATACCATAACCCCATCACTTATATATTTAGGATAGAGCTTTAAATTATATATACTAAGTGCTATAATCAATTCACTTATCAAATAAGTTGTTGTTACCATTTGAACTCGTAAATTACTCATTTCTTTAAGCCCATCCTACTCAATGTTAATCTTACCAACTCTTTGGTAAGTGGTTTTGTAAATGGATCGGCCAAGTTTTCGCTTGATTTTACATATGTAAGTGAAATTATTCCATCTTTTATTAATTTCCTTACATAATTATGTCCAAGACTCATGTGTCTAGATTTTTCGTTGTAGACTTCACTATAAGCCCTTACTAGAGTAGCTTGACTATCACATAGTATAGATATTGAAGACTCATTCTTCGTATTTAATGAACTTCATAAAGAAGATCTTTAAGTCACTCGGCTTATTTTTCCGTTTCAGCTAATGCTATAAACTCGGATTCCATCGTGAAATGTATAATCATAGTTTGTTTCTTTGATCTCTAAGAAATTGCACTACCTCCAAGAGTGAACAACCAACCCGATGTTGATTTATTTTCACCAGCACTTAATATCCAACTAGCATCGGTATATCCTTCAAGTATAGCTAGAAATTTAAAATATTGGAGTTCAAGATTTTCGGCTCTTTTTAAATAACCAAGTATCCTTCCAATTGCCTTCCAATGTTCAACATTTGGATTACTTGTAAACTTACTAAGTTTACTTACAGCAAATGTAATGTCCGGTCTTGTACATTGTACAGCATACATTAGACTACCAATTGCACCTGCATATTTAAGTTGTCCAACATCTCTTCCAACATTCTTCACGAGTTTGATACTTGAATCAAATGAGTATTTGCCTCTTTAATTCAAATGTTTGAACTTTTCAATTACATTCTCAATATAATGTGATTGAGTTAATGCAAATTATTCTTGATCACTTTTATACCCAATATGGTATCTACTTGATCAAGATCCTTCATTTTGAATGTCGAAAATAGAAACATTTTTTGTTTCTATAATACCGTCCATATGATTAATTATAATCAACATGTCGTCCACATATAAACATACAAACACAACATAATTATCACGTTTTTTTAGCATATAGACATTTATCTACCGTATTATGTAAAAAACCAAAAGTCATGATAGCATTATCAAATTTCTCATGCTACTTTTTAGGAGTTGTTTTAAACCATATAAATATTTTACAAGTTCACAAACTTTATTTTCATTACCCGAAAAAATGAAACCTTCCGGATGTTCCATGTAAACTTCTTCATCTAATTCTCCATTTAAAAATGCAGTTTTAACATCCATTTTATGTACATATAAATCATATATAGTAGATAATGCAAAAAGAATTCCAATAGTAGTAATTCTAGCTACGGGTACATAAGTATCAAAATAATCAATTCCCTCCTTTTGTCGAAAACCTTTGGCAACTAATCTTGCTTTGTAAATTTGGATTGAATCATCGGTATTGTATTTCCTACGAAATACCCATTTACAACCAATAGCTTTTGATCAAGCTGGTAAGTCAACAATCTTCCAAGTATTATTGGACATTATAGAATTCATTTCATCATTTATAGCATCTTTCCAAAATGTGTTATTTCTAAAAGTCATTGTTTCTTTATAGGTTTTAGGATCACTTTCAATTTGAAGAACATAAGGAATTGTTATTACTACATCTTCTCTACTTGCTTCAACTAAGTATAGAGAAATCCTTTGAGAATCAATCTCATCATGTCCTAATACCTTCTCTTTATGAGTTCTCTTGATTCTTATAGGTTCACTAGACCCATTTATATCTTGTGAAGATGTTTCTTCTGATGATTTATTGGAAGACGTAATTTCTTTTTGAATTTCCAATGGATTATGAGCAATTTCATCAATACTTAATAAATTCTCAAAAAATTCACATCTCGTGATTCTATAATAACATTGGATGTTAGATCAAGTAGCTTATATTCTTTACTATTTATTGCATATCCAACAAAAAGGCTCTTGGTCCTAGTTTTGTTCTTCTAGGATCGGTGTTTTTATAATAAGATAAACACCCCCACACTTTAAAATATCCAATGTTTGGTTTTCTTTCTTTCCACAATTCATAGGGAGACACTTTAAGTTTCTTTGAAGGAATTCTATTACCTACATGACATGCATAAAGTAATGCCTCTCCCCATGAATTATTAGGCAATTTAGACCTTGTTAACACATCATTTAACATTTCAACTAAAATACTATTTTTTCCTTCCGTTAAATCATTTTGTTCTGGTGTTCTAGGTGCACTACATTGATATATTATGCCATACTCTTCACAAAAGATGTCAAATTCTCTAGAAAAATACTATCCACCTCTATCACTTCTAAAAATTTTAATACTTTTATTATTTTGATTTTCTACTTCATTTTTATATACTTTAAACATATGAAATGCCTCATCTTTATGTTTCATTAAATAAACATAACAAAATCTAGAATAATTATCAATAAAAGTTATGAAATATTTATTACCTCCTCTTGTTAACATGTTATTAAGTCACATATATCGGAATGAACTAAATCAAGTAATTTAGATAATCTCTCTATACTTTGAAAATGTTTTTTAATCATTTTGATTCAGCACAAATTTCACACTTATCACTTTTAGTTAATTCACATGATATCATTCCACATTTAACCATTCTATGCAAAGTAGAATATCCTATATGCCCTAATCTATCATGCCATAACTTTAAAGAACACACAAAGTAAGAAGAATTTATTGTATTAATATTGTCAATAGTACACAACTTGACAATTCCATTAGTAGAATAGCCTTTTCCAACAAAGAAACCATTGCGGGATTATACAAGTTTTTCCAACTTATAGACACTTTTAATCCATGGTTTTCCCAACAAATCTCCACTTACAAGGTTTCTATTCATATCCGGTACATGTAAGACAATAGTAAGAGTTACAACTTTTTCGAATGTGAATTTTAATTCAACATTCCATTCAATGTTCATTCCCCATTTGAATTTGTTGACCATCATCAAAGTCTTGATATGTCTTGTAGAGAGTTTTGTCATAGCAAACACGAACGGTGGCGCAAGTATCTAACCACATCCCGGAATTTTTCCTTTTGGCAGCATTTACTTCACTTATAGTGGCGACTATCTCATCCTTGTCAATGGAATTCACTTTGCCTCCAAATTTGCTTTGTTTTCTATGTTGGCATTCTTTCGCAAAGTGGTCGATTTTTCAACATCCAAAGCATTCTCCATTGGGCTTCTTTTTGAATTTGATGTTGTCTTTAGTAAATTTTCTTTTGTTTACTTTAATGACTTTGTTGTTGTTCTCCATGGTGTTGGCTTTTGAAGTATCAACATGAGAATTTTCATTCTCATCTCTTACCTTCGACTTTTCTTCAATTCAGAGATGTTTTTGAATTTGCTCCAATGAAAAGGCTTCGAAGTTATGAATAATTTTCTTTCTATATCCTCTCCAAGTAGAAGGTCATTTAGCAATAATTGCTCCTACTTGGAATGATTCTGGAAGTTCTATTTTCATCATTTTCAGTTTATTCACAATAATTTGCAGTTCATGTACTTAGGGCAATAAGGGAATATTATCGAGGAATTTGAAATCAAAATACTTAGAAATTAAAAACTTTTTAGTACCTTCTTCTTCAGCCTTGTATTTATTCTCTAGTGCATACCAGATTTCTTTTACATATGTTGTGTTGGTATATAAATCATAGAGATGATCCGACAAAGCATTCAAAATATGGCCACGACATATGAGTTCATCTTCTTCACGCTTCTTCCGGTCTAACCTTGATTGTTCGGTGTCATTGTCGGATGGTTCGGGTAGATCTTCCAAATTAGGATCAAGAATGTAGAAGATTTGGAGCACCGTTAATATGAATTTGATCTTATCAAGTCTTGATTCATAAGTTTGATAGTAGCCATGGTGGTATCTCCTTCAGTTGTCAATATGCAAACCAAATAAAACTTTTAGATTGTTGAGAAAATTTGTTCGCCGAAGTAGATAACAAGCCTCCAATGAGAATACAAAAAAGAACACCAAAATATATATGTAAACCACAAAATAATGATAGAAGAACAAGAAGAAAAAAGTAGACTTGAATCACATAGAATGTTCTCCTAAAAACTTTATTTGCGCCATCTCGATTATAAGAATGCTAAAGGACCAACACACAAATAATTTTAGCGAATTTCAAGTCTAGAAATCGGACTGTAATTAGCACTATTGAAACTCAGAAAGAATGAACAAAGGAAGAAAATATGAAAATAATTCTAAATATATTTTTGCAGGATTTTGGGGCTATAATTTCAAGGTTTTAAATGAGAATTGTTGTTAATAAAACATGAATTCTATCTCTATTTATAGAATTCCTTCATACACTTTCGTATGGGTGCCAACTTTTCACAAAAAGATTGAAATTGAGGATGCAAAGGTACCACAACTGTCCAACTATTTTTAAAATTTTTAATCTCTTTTCAATCACATTTGATCACTTCCCATTTACTAATATTTGAACAACATATAACAATGGCTTATCTAGAATTAATGAAATAAGTCGAAGTCAATGACATCTTGCTGAGAGATCTCCCGTGTGGTTTAGTTGTCTTTGGCATCGTTAACCCAACCACTATATTAATTGAAAGTTCCACAGTCTCAATTTTGACAGCTCCTGTATGTACTTCTATCTATTAGAATATTCCGTTAGTTCCATTAGTTTACTCTTAGCTGGCATAATTTGTCACTTGTTTAGTTAGTTAGTTAACTAAGTATGTTAGTTAGCTGTCATTAGTATTAGATTAGCAAGCTACAGCTGTATAGTTTAGTCCTCTTTCTATTTATATCAGTTGTAATTGGATCATTATTCACTTTGAGATAAAACAATATTTTCCCTCCATTTTCATCTTTCTCTCCCTTGAGTAATCTGGGTTTTTGCTTCAATATGGTATCAGAGAAATTACAATTGTAATCTGAATTGAATCTACCGAACTTCAATTACAATGGCTTCAGTACCTTCGGATTCTTCAGCACCTTCGAATCCTTCAAACATTTCTTCCAATTCATTGACAATCGATGATGGATGCAGTCCTTTTTTTCTCCATCATTCGGATAATCCGGGCCTCGTGCTTGTCTCACAGCAATTGACTGGAGATAATTACTCATCTTGGAGTCGATCGATGATGATCGCACTCTCCGTAAAGAATAAAATAGGATTCATCAATGGATCCATTAAGCGACCTGAAAATGACGTAGAATTACTCAATTCATGGATGCGAAACAATAACATTGTCATCTCTTGGATCCTCAATTCCATATCCAAAGAAATTTCTGCTAGTGTTATATACTCTGAATCTGCATTCGAGATATGGACAGATCTAAGAGAACGATATCAGCAGAAGAATGGTCCTCGCATATTCCAGTTGAGGAGAGACTTGATGAACCTTACGCAAGGCGAAATGTCTGTAAGTTCTTATTTCACAAAACTGAAGACACTTTGGGAAGAACTCAGCAATTATAGACCAGTTTGTTCTTGTGGAAAGTGTGTCTGTGAAGGAAATAAAAAAGTTGCTGAACATTACCAAATGGAATATGTAATGTCATTTTTAATGGGACTGAATGACTCGTTTGCTCAGGTTCGAGGTCAATTACTGCTTATGGATCCCATTCCCCCCATTAATAAAGTTTTTGCCCTTATATCTCAAGAAGAAAATCAAAGGAAAGTCAATGTGATACTTGGAACTGATAATTCAGTAGCATTCCAGGTGCAAAGTGATACTAGAAGAGTAGGGCAATACTATAACAAATTTCAAAAGAAGGATAGACATGTTTGTACTTACTGTTTGCTGATGCTGATTGGGGCTCTTGCTTGGATTCTAGGAAATCAGTCACCGGTTTTTGTGTGTTCCTTGGGGATTCCATGATCTCTTGGAAGGCAAAGAAATAGCAAACCATTTCAAAGTCCTCTGCAGAGGCAGAATACCGTGCTTTAGCATCCACTGCCAGTGAATTAGTTTGGATTCGACAGTTGCTTCAAGATTTCCAGATTATTCCTTCGGCTCCTGCTTTGATCTTTTGCGATAATCAGACTGCCCTTCACATTGCAAGCAACCCCATTTTCCATAAAAGAACAAAGCACATCGAAATAGATTGCCATTTCATTCGTGACAAGGTGACTGAAGGCCTCATCAAACTCTTACCGGTTCGTACTCAACATCAGCTCGCCGACGTTTTCACGAAAGCTTTGCCAGGATCTCTATTGTTTCCGTTAATGTCTAAGATGGCTATTATTGACATCCATAGTCCATCTTAAGGGGGGAGTATTAGAATATTCTGTTAGTTCCGTTAGTTTACTCTTAGCTGGCATAATTTGTCACTTGTTTAGTTAGTTAGTTAACTAAGTCTGTTAGTTAGCTATCATTAGTATTAGATTAGCAAGCTACATCTGTATAGTTTAGTCCTCTTTCTATTTATATCAGTTGTAATTGGAACATTATTCACTTTGAGATAAAACAATATTTTCCCTCCATTTTCATCTTTCTCTCCCTTGAGTAATCTGGGTTTTTGCTTCAATACTATCCTTAATTCATCCAAATTGTCGCTTGCCAAGAACACTTGTAACTCTTGACTTTGGAAATTATGACCCACCGAATTTTTCTCATCACAACAAAAGCATAAACCCTTTTCCATCTTCAAAATAAGCTCTAAAACAGTGAGTCTCTTGAAGGTTGAAGGAGTTCGCAAATCTAAAATTTTGGGGACCACTGGTGCGAATTTTAGGGACAGGAAAAGCTGAGTTTGGACTGAGTACAGAGAATTTTGCAAGTATTTGTACCTGAATTAGATTTTGAGGCACTGAATTTAACAATGGGCTCTTTCCATGCACTGGACCGCGTGAATTGGGCTTAAGCCGACATAAGCTTGTTCTAACAGCATTGAAGTTGGCAGCAAAGTTTAAAAAGGCGAAACTAAGTATTGGGCTTGAGCTGACATAAGCTTGTTCTAACAGCATTGAAGTTGACAGCAAAGTTTAAAAATGCGAAACTAAGTACTGAGGCGATTTTTCTTTATGAAGCGGGGCATAAGCCTCGAGGCGGATTGAAACGTAAGCCTCACAAAAAATAAAAAATCTAAGTAAAAGAATTACAAAATAGTACGAAAATAAAAAAAATAAAAGTTGGAGCATATAGTAAATATGATATATAGTCATTAACATATTGAGATATTGTTCACCTAAAGAAAGAACATGTTTTAATAAAAAAAAAAAAGCAATACAGAAGTTAGAAATTATTTCATTTGCAATGAAAAAAAAAAAGAATCAGCTTAAACTAAAAAAATAAAAATCCTAATAGTCTACACTATCATCAATATTACTAGCATCGTTAATGGAATCATCATCAAATCTAATTTCCTCGTCATCTTCCTCTTCCTCTTCCTCTTCCTCTTCCTCTTCCTCTTCGTTACTCATAATTTCTACAAAATCATCTTCTTCATCCATCAATTGTAATGTGACCTCATTTTATTGTTTTGTTTGGGCCCAAAATGCCTTTTTAAACGGGTTTTTTTCTTTTTTAAGAAGGGTCATTTCTGATTTCTTTTCATACAATTGAAAAATCAAATTTTAAATGAAGCGCACGTCTCATGCTCCATTCGGCCATTCAGATTCCCTTTTCTGGCGACACCAACACCAAGGTAAGGTCTGCTAAATCTTGAGCTTCTGCTTATCCAAAAGTTCACTCATGTAAAGTCTTTATTTATTATCTTGACAGAAAGTTTGGCTGGAAAAGTGCTTTGTGTTTAAAATTTATAATTATACTCCAATATTGAAGATTAGAGGGGCTGCTAGTTGCTAAAATTTATAATTATACTCCAATATTGAAGATTAGAGGGGCTGCTGGTTCTAGTTGCTAAAATTTATAATTATACTCCATTGAATAATTTGAAATGGAAGGGCTGCTAGTTGCTAAAATTTATAATTATACTCCATTGAAAATTGAAGGGCTGCTAGTTGCTAGTTGCTAAAATGACAAATTATTGAGGAAGAAGCCAAGAGATTCTCTGTTACTACTTACTACCTTCTTTTTTATGGATTAAACTGGCGGAGTCCCCTGGTATTACAACAAGTGGGAAGGACCGCTTTTCTATGAGATGGGTCACATGGGCATACAAAACGAGGCACAATCTTCTGAGTCCTCTCCCGTGAGATATGAGACATAAGAATTATTGAAAGGAATCTGTTAAAATTGAAATATTATTTACCGAAAAATGAATGTGTATTATTTTCACAACCTTAATACGTATTTAAAGACTCCAAATAAATACTAATCACATTTAGATCCTAATTCAGTGGATAAATTCAAATCAAACAAAAAAAATGGACGAAAATATCATTAAATTAACTAATAACAAAAAAAGAGCTAAAACAACATCTAAATGATGGAATTTGGCAAAATTATTGAGGAAGAAGCCAAGAAATGAGACTGCACATTCTGTTAAATTTCTTTCCTGTGGTGGGGACGTGGGGTGAGTCAGAGAGGGAAACATCAATATCTTTTCCATCATCTCCTATAAATGAGGCCTAATCTTCAAGTCATATTTACTTAATCAGGATCTACAATACAGAAAAGCAACATATATATTTCTTTGTGACACCATAATGGTTCTCAAGAAGGCAATTCCCTACCTTCTCCTTTCTTTGTTCATAATAAACGATGTTGCCTTCATGGTGACTGCTGCTAAGTTTGCCAAAAAATATTACCGTCTCCAACGACATGAGTAAGTTTTCATTTCGAGTTTTTCAAACTTTGTACATAGTATATACTTTTCCTACATTAAATTAACATGGCTTATTGCACTGGTAAAAATCGTATTTGTCCACATGTTCGTGCAGCTCAAGTAACAGTAGAGAAAAATAAGGCGTATACAAATACGAGCAAGATTACTGATGCTATAAGGCCTCCTTTGCCAACTCTTCGACCTTCACGCCCAATTCCTCTACCTCCACTAATTCCTCGACCTCCACGCCAAATGCCTCTACCTCCACGTAGATCTCGTTGTCGTTTTTACACTTGCTGCGTGAAAGTTGGACAGATTTGTAAGCGTATTTGCTGCTCTGCTGCAAAAGATACTAAGAAAATCGGATCTCATGATTGACCCGATAGACAGCGAGTTCCACTCACTTCATTATCAGTTTGCTATGCCAGATTTGATAGAATTGAAGGAAAAAAAGGTTCAAATAGAGGATGTTTGGTAGAGATTAAAATCAGATTAAAATTGAAAATATAGCCGTTATTGTTGACTTTTATTAGACGGGTGGGACCCAATAACGGTCATATTTTCAATTTCAATTGGATTTTAAGCCGTACCAAACAGGCTTGTCAACTTTAAAACTTACCAGTTTGCTTGCTTATAAGTAATATGTTTTTATTAAGAACTAATCTACTTGTACCTTCTTTGTGTCCATTTTCAATAACATTTCAATGGGTGTCAAAATCGAGATCATTGATTATTTTAAGTGTCAGACTAATCGACGATAGAATTATGCATCGAATATAAACCAGAATGTGAACGAGAATATAAGTATAGCAAAACTGATTTGTTAAACAACCTGTTGGTCAAAGTTAATCTTTTAAGTTACTTTAACATGAGTAAAATAGTTACCTAGCCATCAAATTAAGTAATATTTTTTTACATGGAAAAAAATATCATATAGAAACATAGGAGCTACCAATGTCATGTCATGTTCTCGCAACTCGTCGTCATTTTCCACAAGACATTTCATGGTACATTTCTCTTCAACTACGATTAAATAATCATAAAACCAAATTAAATAAATATTTGTTATAGCTTAAAAAATCTAATATTTTCCATTCGATACGTTAAATGTTTATCATATAGACTTCTTTCTTAACAACTTTATAATAATAGTTTCTATTGTGACTCATTTCCCATATAGAAAGGGATCTATTATCGTTTACAATCTTCAAAACATTTGAATTACCATTTTGGTACGACAATATTTAAGATGATAATTGACAAATTTTTTACGCAACTATCTTCTCCAAAAAGTTATTTATTTATAAATAGCATCATAGTCATAATAGAAAATATATTTAAATTTAAGGAGTAATTTTTTTTATAAATCCCAACAAGCTCTTTAGTTTTAGCTCTCTTTTTTTCCCAAAAGAATCATTTATTACTTTTTCTCTTTTATGATTAATATATATTTTTAAATCTCATTGTCCAACAAATTTTAAATAATTCCAAAGATAGAGCAACCAGTAGTATATTTATTTTAAACGTCTCATTTTTTATTTAGAAAAAAAAAAAAACTACCAATTCATGTAATTGTATATTTATGAAGAAACCAGTAGTATGAGTTGATGCTTCATCCTAAATTGCAGCGCATCCCATGTATAATGGCTAGAGTTAAAACATGGACATACTTGTATTTTCGCGTGGCTTGAAGCTAACTTTAAAATTTGGTTCCTAAATTATAATAAGCAATCATTTTGATTTTAATTTTTCATTTGTAAGAGTTTTACGGAACCAAATTTGTTAACTTATAATCAACAATAAAATAAAAAAACGAAATGAAATATTCATAATATTTATAATCAAATAATAATACGAAAATGTTCTAAACGATCATTTAAATGCAACTCATCCTACGGTTTTAAAAGCAAAAATATCAATCAATTTTGGATAGTTAAGTTGTTCAATCATGTTTTTTTCAATGGATAATATGGTCAATCCATTCAATCTTTGATGTGACATAGTTGATCGCAGATAAGTTTTAATCAATTTCAATTTGGAGAAACTTTTTTGTACTGATACAACTGTAACCGGTATGGTTAGCAAAAATTTGCAAGCAATGCAAGCATTTGGAAAACAATCATTTATTTTCTTCAAGTAATGTAGCATATCAATTGCTCTTTTTGTTTCTCTAGGTAAATAGCACTTCGAAATTGTCAACTCCGAATAGAGGTGGCAAACGAGCCAGCCGGCTCGTTTTAGACGAGCCCGAGCATGAGTCGAGCAGGCTGGCTCGTTAGGTGAGCCGAGCCTACTCGGCTCGTTTTTGGTGAGCCACTCGTGGGCGTTGAGCCACGAGCCGGCTTGCCCAAAAAAAAATTCCTTCTAAAAAGCTTATCTTACCTTTTAAAAAAAAAAAATCGGGCGAGCTCGTCCAAGGCCAACGAGCCGCAAGCTCGGCTCATTGGGCGGCAAGTCGAGCTCACCCGAGTATGGGCCGAGCCGGCTCGACTCGGCTCGTTGACATCTATAACTCCGAACATAAGTCATCATCAATAATGTTGAATGTCCACTATGTTTCAAATATTGCTCAAGATTTCAACAAATTGTCAACATTGTCCACCAATAATATATACATGGAAATATTTTCATTCACAATCCTGTATAACTCGTTCAATCACATGTCGTAAACTAAATTATGTGCCATAAGTTGTAGTTCAAAGTTGAAAATGGAGGAACACATTGACAAAGCAAAACCAACTAATAAAACATCAATTATAAACATTATATTCATTCCAAAATCCTAATTTATGATCCAATGCAACAATTTTCATTAAAAATTAATTAAAAAATTGCTTCCAATCAAATTATGGAATCTTTTTTCATTAGTCTAATACTGCCAAGAAGTCTTACGAATTCTTCACCAATCAAAGAAACAACAAGCCAAACAAACATAAAAGAATTCAGTCAAAATTTAAAAACTCAAATACCAATCTTAATTTTTGATATTAAGAATACAGCCCTTGTATCATCATATTCATCACACACATATACACATATACACATATATACAAAGAAATAGAAAGAGTAACCTGTAAATATAGTAGATGACCGATTAGAGAAGACGGAAACGAAAAATTGAAAGACAATACCGTGGGCCTCATCTCTTTGAAAGGATTGAATTTGAGCTAAAATGTGGTTTATTTAATTTTTTTTTTTTTAAAAAAAGCAAACATAATTATTTTTTGGGCCCTTAAAGAGCTGGGCCTGAGGCGGCAGCCCTGTAGCAATGAGTACCAGGGTCGGCTAATATCTAATCTAGCTATAGAAAAAAGTGGTAATTACACAAAATCCTACTTTTCAAAATTCAAATTCATAAATCAGATTTCAAGTTTTATTTTTCAAAAATAAGATATTTTATATATATATATAGATTTTTTAGATTTAATTAAATATTAATAATAATATTATAAAAATTAATATATACATACACCCCACCCCACCTACCCACCCACCTAAATTAATTTCAAACCCTAAATTAACGTCTCTCTCTACATCTCTCGTTCATCTCTCGCTCTCTCCGTCTCCCACCACTACGCCGACACCATCGAGCGGCGTGAACAACAACAGTGCATTCTCGCTCGGAGTGAACGACAGCACTGCATCAAGCGACGTGAACGGTGTGAACATTCTTGCTCTGTCCGTCTCTCACCACTATGCCGCCACAACTGAAGCAACAGTGCATTCTTCTTTTGAGCAGCAGTGTCACCACTGCGCCGACACCATCGAGTTTTTAGGCATGAATGATCACTGCGACAGCAACCTCGCTGCAGCAATTTGAAGTTGCTACGACTACTGCCGCCACTACAGAAACCTGTAGTTCCAGTAACATCCTTCTCTCTATTCCATGGTGGGGATGGTGTAAACGGAGATGGTGGTGGTGTATATGTGTGTCGCGGGTGTGCTGTAAGGGGTTTGGCGGTGGCTAGGGCGATTTTGTGGATTCTTTGGTGGTTGTGCAGTGATTTTGTTGGTACATGTCGTGTTGGCGGGGGTGGTGGTTTTGTGGATCTAATAATTTCTGTGGTGGTGGCGGCGATATTGTTGGTACTGGAGAGATTGTCATGGTTTTTGGTTTGCCGTCGATTGGTGAGGCTGTGTTAGCAACGTTAGTGACTGTGGTTGTGTTGAGTTGCCGGCTGTGGTAGTAGGGTCTGTATAGTCTATGTGACCTGAGCCATGTGCCGTGACCAGTGCTGTGACTCGAGCAATGTGACGTGACCTGTGCTGTGACTCGAGCCATGTGCAAAATATTATATGATCTATGCTGTGACTATCAACAAAAATCCGATCCATGTGAAAAAAATATTATGTGACCTGTGTTGTGGCCATTTGAAAATAACATGGGACTGTGAACAAAATCATGAACCATGTGCAATATATTTTGTGACCTGTGTTGTGACCATTTGAAAATAACACGTGACTATTAACAAAAATATGTGACATGAGCCTTATCATGTTAGCAATTATTATAAACAAACAATCATGAGTTGTGACTTGTGACATGGGTTGTGACTTGTGACCTAAGCTGTGACTTGGGACCTGAGTTGTCGTCGGAATATTCGTCGGAGTTGGAACAATTGTCGAAATCGGAGCAGTTGTCGGAATAAATTGACGGCGGAACGGTCATCGGAATATTTACTAGAATCAGAGCAGATGCCGGAAACGGTCACCGGAATAGTCGTCGAAATCGGAGGAATCGTCGAAACGGTTGCCGAAATCGGAGTAGTCGTCGGAGCGGTCGCCGGTGGTGGAGGTGGGTGGGTTAATATATATAAAAATAGTATTAAACATCACAAAATCGTATTAATTCTAACTTATAACAAAACCCAAAATTCCCAAACCCCACATACCTTGCACCCTCATTTGCAGTCGCCCAAAACAAACAAAACCCAAAATCTCCCATACCCTCATCTACAGTCGCTAGTACGACAACGGTTGTGGTGGTCGAAACCTTAGAAATCTGAGTGTGATTCCGATGCCGATTTCGATGCCGACTTCGATACCAAAGTCATATTCCTATTTCTGCAATGGTTGGAGAAAGTGTGTTGAAGAGGAAAAGAGACATTAATGAAGAACCATCTTCAAAGAAGAAGAAATCTTATAAACCTAAGGTTCATTTTTCGGTCATTGTCGCTCTATAGTTGTTTTGCTCGTTTTCTGATACTTATTGCTCTCGAAAATATTTTATTGTTCATTTTCTGATGATTATTGCTGTGTTCGTTTTCTTGAACTGGCTTGTGAAGTAATTTTTTGATGGGTATGGAAATGGTGTGCTTGTGTAAGAGTATGTGTTGGAGTAATGTGCGGGTTTTTTTTGGAGTAATGCAACAAATGACTATGTTGTTGGGCCTATTATAGATGGTGATGTTGTTGTTACTTTCAACTTTCGGGTTGATCGTATGACTATTCTGGCCAAGGCACTTGAGTATGAGGACTTCAATATATTTGATTGAGTTCGGTTTCCGAAAACCCGTTATGCTGGAATGCTTCAATATGATGGTGAATTGAAACTTCCCAGTCACTACCTTGTGTCTCCTCTAGAGATTGAGAGAACATCTGGGAAATATTTAGTGCATAATGGAGTCCGGACTTTTGCTTGCAGTGAAACAGTAAAATTTGGCCATGTTACATTTTTCTGGAATGGAAATCGCTCAAGATTCTTTAACCCAGAAATGGAAGAGTACGTTGAAATTCCAAGAAATTCTGGTATTACCTTCAATGTCTAGCCAAAAATGAAGGCCTTGGAGATTGTTGAGAAGGCAAGAGATGATATCCTTAGCCGCAAATTCCACCAGGTACGTGTTAACCTACCTAATGGTGACATGGTGGGGGCATACCGATGACATTGAAGCAACAACTGTGGCGTGCAAGGCTGCTGATGAGGCTGTCAAGATGATCCTTGATGCAATCGAGCAAGTGGGTGGCATATATGTTGTGACTGCTAATCATGGAAATGCTGAGGATATGGTGAAAATAAACAAGAAGGGTGAACCTCTTCTTGACAAAAGTGGCAAGATTCAGATACTTATTTCACACTTCTGTAAAGTCCAGCCTAGCCATTTTTGTTGACTCAATTATCAACTCCCAGCCACCATTTTCTACCAGCTAGTTAATTTTGGAAGGAAAATCTGTAGCAGCCAACCATCATTCTTGCAACAACCAACCACCAATTAATTGTAAATGGTTGAAAATCTCATATCACCTTCATCTCCCGTGGCTATAAATAGAGCTTCAGTTTTGTTGTTTGAAACACACCCAAGTGAGGAAAGAAATAGAGAGAGCAGAGAGAGTTTGAGAGGTTTTTTGTTTTGAGTTTGTAAATTCTCATTGTAAGATTCTATTCAAGTAAGAAATAGAATAGTTTTTCCTCTTATAACTCCTTTTTTGTGATCAGAGAATCACAACAAGTGGTATCAGAGCCAAAAATATTTTTCATATTGGCCCATGTAGTTTTTGGCATTTACAGATTGGTCCTAAAATTTTCAAAATATCTCATTACTTTTGAATTTTTCTGAGAGTCGGTTTTTACTAGCGAATAGTCAAATCCACCAATTTTTATCGTTCCGAACGCAACGGTATACCCTGATTTGCCAAACTCAAACCTAATTTTGATCAAGCCATTGTGAAGTCAAAATGTCAATGGAGGAATCATCATCAGGAGCTATGATCAAGCTCACTGCCACCAATTACACATTGTGGAAGCCTCGGATGGAAGACCTTCTCAGTTGTAAGGATTTGTATGACCCCCTGGAAGCTAAAGGTGTGAACCACGATCCTACCAAGGAGACTGAGTGGAAGAAGCTGAATAGAAAAACTATCGGTCAAATCCGACAATGGATTGATCATAGTGTCTTTCACCATGTGGCACAGGAGACAGACGCATATGACCTCTGGAAAACTCTGGAGGACATGTACCAAGCCAAGACTGCTCGAAACAAAGCCCTGTTGATGAGGCGAATGGTGAATCTGAAGTTAAAGAGTGGAACTTCAGTTGCTGAACACACCAGTGAATTCCAGAGCCTGGTGAACCAACTATCGTCTGTAGAGATGCCGCTTGGAGATGAGATGCAAGCACTTCTACTTTTGAGTTCTCTTCCTGACAGCTGGGAAACGCTAGTAGTGTCTCTTAGCAACTCAGCCCCTAATGGCCAACTTACTATGTCTATGGTCAAGGATGCCCTGTTTAATGAAGAAGCTAGGAGAAAGGATGTTGACAAGGATCACTCACATGCCCTTGTCACAGAGAATCGGGGAAGACAGCAAGGAGGCAATCGAGGCAGGTGGAGAGGCAGAAGCAAAAGTAGAGGCAGATCCACAGATGGAAGAAAGCCTACTTACAGGTGTTACCATTGTGGCATGGAGGGCCACTTAAAGAAGAACTGTCGAAAATTGCTACGAGAGCAAGGTCAGAACAGTTCGCAGCTGAAAGATAAGGAAGGAGAGACATTAGTCACTATTTCTGGAGATGTGGCTATCTGCTCTATCCGTGAGGAAACATGTCTTCATGTTTCAAGCCAAGATGCTGAGTGGGTGGTAGATACTGCAGCATCATACCATGCCACTCCATGCAGAGACTTCTTCACAACATACAAAGCTGGCGACTTTGGTGCAGTGAAGATGGGAAATACCAGTTTTTCTGAGATCGTAGGAATTGGTGATGTTCAGATACAAACGAACATCGGATGCAAAATAACCCTGAAGGATGTCCGACATGTGCCAGATCTTCGACTCAATCTTCTTTCTGGGATAGTCCTTGACAAACAGGGCTATGATAATCATTTTAGCAATGGCTCGTGGAAAATGATGAAATGTGCTATGGTTGTCGCTCGAGGGCATATTTGTAGCACCTTGTACAAAACTCATGTGAAAATATGTGCAAACAGTCTCAATGTAGTGGAACCTGAGGCTTCTCAAAATTTGTGGCACCAGAGACTCGATCACATGAGTGAGAAGGGGTTATCTACTTTAACAAAGAAGGAGCTAATCAATGTTGCCAAGGAAGGTGCGCTAGATCCTTGCAATCACTGTCTATTTGGTAAACAACATAGAGTCTCTTTCAATTTCTCTTCGACGAGACGATCAGAGTTGCTCAGTCTAGTACACTCCGATGTTTGTGGACCCTTGGAGGTTGAATCACTAGGTGGTAACAAGTACTTTATGACATTCATTGATGATGCTTCTCGAAAAGTATGGGTGTACTTCTTGAAGACAAAGGACCAAGTGTTGGACTATTTTAAACTGTTTCATGCCATGGTGGAGCGAGAAACAGGAAAGAAGCTGAAGTGTCTCCGCTCAGATAATGGAGGCGAGTACACTTCCAGAGAGTTCGATGCCTATTGCAGAAGCCACGGCATTCGACATGAGAAGACGGTCCCACGCACCCCACAACACAATGGAGTAGCAGAGAGAATGAATCGGACAATCATGGAAAAGGTCAGAAGTATGCTCAGTATGGCTAAGCTGCCAAAGCAATTTTGGGGAGAGGCTGTGCGAGTCGCCTGCTACCTGATAAACAGGTCACCATCAGTACCATTGAATTTTGAAATTCCGGAGAAAGTATGGTCCGGCAAAAATCCTTCATACTCTCACCTAAGAGTATTCGGTTGTTTAGCCTTTGCACATGTATCCAAGGAGCTAAGACAAAAGCTCGATGCAAGGACTACTCCATGCATCTTTATAGGTTATGGAGATGAAGAATTTGGATACAGGTTATGGGATCCAAACACTAAGAAAGTCATCAGAAGTAGAGATGTAGTGTTTCATGAAAACCAGACATTGGAAGACATTGAAAATCCCATAATGTCTCATAATCCTAAATTCAGTGCCCAGAATATTGCTCCAGATCCAGCACCATTACAATTCATCATAGATGATGACGACTTGCATGAGGAAATGCCAGAAGCAGAACATGAGGATAATGAAGAGGGTATTGATCAGGGGGAGTCACAACCATCTTCACCAGAAGTCGTCGGATCATCACATCAACCAGATGATGGTGCACTTCCTGGAACCAGTAATTCACAAGTACGAAGATTTGAACGAGAACGAATTCCGTCAACAAGATATTCAGAGTCTTAGTACATTCTACTTACTGATGAAGGGGAGCCAGAAAGCTTTGAGGAAGCACAATCTCATGGAGACAGAGACAAATGGATACAAGCAATGCAGGAAGAGATGGAGTCATTGCAGAAGAATCAAACATATGACTTGGTCGAGGTTCCGAAGGAAAAGAAGGCATTGAGGAATAAATGGGTTTTCAAGCTCAAGAAAGATGGTAGTGGAAAGGTGGTGAAACATAAAGCTCGTTTGGTAGTCAAAAGATTTCTACAAAAAAAGGGAATTGACTTTGACGAAATCTTTTCACCAGTTGTAAAAATGGCCTCAATTCGAGTTATTCTCGGATTAGTAGCCAGTTTGAATCTAGAGCTTGAACAGATGGATGTCAAGACAGCATTTCTTCATGGTGATTTATGTGAAGAAATTTATATGGAGCAGCCAGAAGGTTTTGAAGTTTCAGGAAAAGAGAACTTCGTTTGCAAGCTAAAGAAGAGCTTGTATGGTCTTAAGCAAGCACCAAGGCAGTGGTACAAAAAGTTTGACTCTTTCATGGTGAGTCAAAGCTATAAAAGAACAGCTGCAGATCAATGTGTTTATATTCAAAGATTTTCGGATGGAAATTTTGTTGCTCTTCTATTGTATGTAGACAACATGTTGATCGTTGGACAAGATGCAACAAAAATCAGCCAGCTGAAGAAGGAACTCTCTAAGTCCTTCGACATGAAGGAATTAGGTCCAGCTCAACAGATTTTGGGAATGCACATAACTCGAGATAGGAAGAATAAGAGGTTATGGCTATCTCAGGAAAAATATGTTGAACGAGTGATCAAGAGATTCAACATGCATGATGCCAAACCTGTCAGCATTCCACTGGCAAATCACTTCAAGTTGAGCAAGAAGTCATGCCCCTCATCCAAGAAAGAGATAGAGGAGATGTCATTGGTACATTATTCTTCAGCAGTTGGAAGCCTGATGTATGCAATGGTATGTACCAGGCCAGATATTGCTCATGCAGTGGGCATGGTAAGTCGTTTTCTCTCTAATCCTGTAAAGGAACATTGGGAGGCAGTCAAGTGGATTCTCAGGTACCTTAAGGGTACATCAAAGACATGTCTGTGCTACGGGGGAGCTGATCCAATCTTGGAAGGTTATACAGATTCAGATATGGCCGGAGATCTTGATAGTAGAAAATCTACTTCAGGATTTCTTTACACTTTTGCAGGGGGAGCTGTGTCATGGCAGTCAAGACTACAGAAGTGTGTTGCGTTATCCACAACAGAAGCAGAATATATTGCAGCAGCGGAAGCTGGTAAAGAAATGTTATGGTTAAAGCGATTTCTTCAAGATTTAGGGATCAAGCAAGAAGATTATAAAGTACATTGTGATAGTCAAAGTGCTCTGGATTTGAGTAAGAACTCAATGTATCATTCTCGGACAAAGCACATTGACATCCGCTATCATTGGATACGAGAGGTGATGGATCAACAACTGTTGAGACTAGTAAAGATCCATACAAGTGAGAATCCAGCAGACATGATGACGAAGGTAGTTCCAAGAGAAAAGTTAGAGCTATGCAGAGACATAGCTGGGATGGTTATCAAATAACAATCACTTCAAATGCGGCTGGAGGGGGAGAATTGTAAAGTCCAGCCTAGCCATTTTTGTTGACTTAATTATCAACTCCCAGCCACCATTTTCTACCAGCTAATTAATTTTGGAAGGAAAATCTGCAGCAGCCAACCATCATTCTTGCAACAACCAACCACCAATTAATTGTAAATGGTTGAAAATCTCATATCACCTTCATCTCCCGTGGCTATAAATAGAGCTTCAGTTTTGTTGTTTGAAACACACCCAAGTGAGGAAAGAAATAGAGAGAGCAGAGAGAGTTTGAAAGGTTTTTTGTTTTGAGTTTGTAAATTCTCATTGTAAGATTCTATTCAAGTAAGAAATAGAATAGTTTTTCCTCTTATAACTCCTTTTTTGTGATCAGAGAATCACAACAACTTCAACCTGTTCCTATTGCAATTGGTGGTCCTGGATTGGCAACTGGTGTCAGATTCTGCGAAGATGTTCCTGGTGGTGGGCTTGCAAACATCGATGCCACCGTGATAAACCTACATGGATTCGAGGCACCCAGTGATTACGATCCAACCCTTATTGAAGTTGTTGACAACTAGGCCATCAAACAGCACTCCAAGATTTTGACAGCAGGCAAAAGTGCTTCGAATGGACAATATTTATTACTTCGAATAATTATTTGTGATTTTACTGTTGGATATTCTGATTTTTCACTAAATCGGCAATGCATATTAAAGCACTTATCCATTATTGTGCTATATGATTGGTAATGAAAGATTTGATTTTAATGTTTTAATTGGTGTTTTGTCACTTTTTTTAATTTTGTGACCTTTATTAGTGTTTGTCACTTTGTTTGAATTTTTGTCACTTTTTTTAAAATGTTTATCACTTTTTTAATCTTTGTCAATGTTTGTCACTTTGTTTGAATCTTTGTCACTTTTTTTTTGAATTTTTCTCACTTTTTTTCTTTAATGTATGTCACTTTTTTCCCGTCATTTTCTTAAAATTTATATCACTTTTTTGAATAACAATCATTTTTAATAAAAGTTGTATTTCACATTTTAGGCAATAACATTATTTTTGAATTTCGTCACTTTTGAGCATTTGTCACTTTTTTTTAATTTGTCACTTTTTTAAAAAATTTCATCACTTTTTTGAGTTTGTCACTTTTGTTTTTGAATTGTCACTTTTTGAGTGTCACTTTTTTTATTGTCTGTCACTTTTTTAATCTGTATAACTTTTAATTTGTGCCACTTTTTTGAATTCGTCACTTTTATTAAAAAAAATTCACTTTTTTGAATTTTGTCACTTTTTTTAATGTTTATCACTTTTTTCAGTCACATTCTTGATTTCTATTACTTTTTGAGTGTCTGTCACTTTTTTGAGTTTGTATTATTTTATGAGAGTGTCACTTTTTTTTTGTCACATTTTTTGAGTTTGTTCAAAAAAAGTGACAATTTTTATAAAAAAAAAGTGGTGTCACTTTTTCATTTTACACGGTTTTTTTTATTTCCTAAAAATCTTTCATATGATTTTTCAAAACATCTCTAATTTTAAGGATATTTTTGTAAGTACCCGAAAAAAATACCTACAGCGCACGCTATAATAAGACATAGGCCCCAGTGATTAGACTCTACACCACCTAAAATTACTTGAAAATTCTTCGTTCCCAACTGCAATATTACAACCTTGCACCAGATAAATGACAAAATTTCTTTGCTTTGGGGGCAGAGCCCGAACATAAAATTCAAAACATTAAATATAATAATGCTAATTTATAGAAAATCTTTTTTTTAATCATATTTCAGCAGGGTTTCTAAAAAATGTCAATGTTCTAAAAAACGTAAAACGTGATTAACGACATGTTTGTCTTCCATTTCGGGAGAAGAAATAGAGTTTTGAATAGTATTTTTTGGAGAATGAGGGTTAAAAAATAAAGTAATTTTATTGGTTTTTATATAGAATATTTTATTGAGTGAATATGTGATGTAGGTTCCTATATTTTTGTTGCATCTATTACAAATGTCATACTAGAATGGTTGAGCCATACTTTGGTCAACAATTATAAATTATAAAACGCTTCGAGTGGTCGCCTATTTGTTGATTAGTTAGTCGTTTGAAGTGGGGATGTTAATGTCACAAACATTCGATCTCTGATTAAACACTGTGAGCTTAATGTTAATGTTATGAAAGAAAATCAAAGATATCTTAAAATAGTGCTTTTGTTTCGAAGTTTCTTGTGTTCATGAGCCTATTTTCACTCTTGCTACAATGTTATAGATCTATAATTTCCATTTTTCTTTTTAGGGGTGAACTTGAACTTCCATTATTCCAGGGTAAGAATCTTTCTTCTTGAAATTCATGTATTTTCCTGAGTTAACTTGTTTTCTCTCCAGCTTGATGCTCAATAAATACTACATTGTTCGTGTTTTTCCCGACAACTTTTCATTTCTGCTGATGGTTGTTTTGTTCCCCAAGAAGTTGAGGCAGCACATTAATTTTCCTAAAAAATTGTTTTCATCCAGTTATTACTGTGAAGATTAAACACTGAATGTTCCCAACTTGAAAGATAATTCAGAACAAGATACTGCACTGGAGCAAGGCAAATATCGATTACTCCTAGGGACTGATCCAGTTGGTTCTTCTCAGATTAGGCCGGTTGTGTATAACTCTAGACGAAATCCCTAGTGCAGATGGACCATACATGGCTTCTCTCGTGCACGTGTTGGAGCCGAACAAAGCCACAATAGAAATCACAGAAGCACAAACATTGATTGGTACTGCAGACAAGAATTTAGCTTCCCAAACTACTGAAGCCATATGTAGCATTTTGGATTGCTTTTGACCAGTGGCTTTTGCATGTAGAATATAGACTAAGCTTAGAAAAGTGCGTTCATCCATTCATTTGAAATTATATTAGAAGTGAGGGCTTCAAGTGAGTCCATTGATGGTTTTGAGTTATACAGAAACCACTTTCTTTTTACCATTTTGGCTTGAAATCCCAAAGAAAATAGTGCTCCTTTATATACAGTGACATAAAAAACGTTAAAAAGTTGTGCAAGCAAATACTTAAAACACCATAACACCCGCATTTTTAGTTCAAAAGGTTCCAAGGCAATCAATTGATTACAACAAAAATTCAGGAAAAAAAAGAAATCGGACATGGTAGATAGAATCAGATTTTTGCTCCAAGCAAGGTCATTAGGAAGTCCTTGTAGTCCCCTGAGGTGTCTCCAATTACAGCATTGTCGAGGCTAGATTTGTTCGCATTAAAATATTCTCCTCTGACTTTCATCATATCAATTTCAGCTCGAGTTACAATGGCTCTAGTCAGTGAATCCTCATCGGTCCCTAGCCCAACAATTGAAGCTCTTACAACCTGGGATGTCCAATGCAATCAATGTTGGTTGACTCAAATATAACTTTAAAAGTTTAGATACAGGGAGAACCATGAACACACTTGACTAAATATTTCAATCATTTAGATTTTACTTATCCATGTTAAACAAGGATCAGGGTGATGATCTCGAATTGGCAAATGAACGTGGCCTTAGACCAAAGATTGCTTCGAGATGGCATTGGAAATGCAAATAATTTATTAATATTTTCCAAGAAAGCAAAAGGGCACTGCCTTATGTTGTGATTCTGGTTGGGGGTCAATGTTGATTTACAAAACAAATGTAATAAGAAATCAAGAGAAGTTAAAAACTGTAAATTACCTCCGCGAAGTGTCTTTCTGGGGAGTCTATGCACCAAACCACTACTTTCAAAATTGATTCCAAAATACCTTTACCACAAGCCCTAATGTCCTGTGAAGAGAATTTTCCAAGTAGCCAAGATTAAAACAAAACTCGAGAAATAATTATCAAATATTGGTAATAAAAAGCTGAACCTCGTCTATGGATTTCCTGTAATTATCCTTGTAACACTGGAAAGTTGCTCTGAGCTGAAAGATGTTCCTTGTACTGAGTATCCACACAAGATCATCATCTTCTAATTTTTTTGCTCTAATGGCATCGTGCAGTATAACTGCCTCTGTATTGGCAATGCTGGAATCCACTGCTTCTTTATCATATCTATAAGAACTTACTAAACTGACCAAGACCTGTTCAACATTTACATATCAGTTTGATTTGATTCGATACGTGAAAGCACAGGTTTCCATCTATCATTTGATCATTGAAAATTTTTAAAAGGTGTCAGACCAAAATTTAAGGCATCCTTCGCTTTGACAACATGAAATCGAGAAAGTTACAAGCTGTGATCTGACACGAGAATTTAACAAACCCTTAACCAAAATTAAGGAACTATACATGTGTTGTAGAAGAGAAATACTGGATGTAAATTGTTGATAATTTTGTCATCGTCCACTTGTTCTCGGTCACAGATTCAGAGAGACCATTGCTACCTGGGAATATCCTTCTATTTTAGCTTCTTTTAAGCAAAAGGGCTTTATTTGAGAGGTTTCCCCTTCTAGTTGGGGTGTTGAGGGTGGAGGGGCCAGGGGATAGGGGATAGGGAAGGGATACAACTGAGAACATGGTGGAAATCATGAGTTTGAACATAAAATTCTTTGACGTTAAAATTAGAAGCTGAATGTCCTAGATCATAACAGTTCTGATGCTCTATTCGGTAGTCTTTGGTTCCTTACTGTTAGTACTCGGTTAATCTGGTGCTAGAGCACAAGAAGAAACATGAAAATGTGATCAAGCTCATCTCTTCGTACAAATTTACCTTTTGCACAGGCAGGGAGACATTCGATATGATGTCTTCTTCAAGAGAACACTCAAATAGAACACAATATGCTTGCCTTACGGCAGCCAGATGTTGAGGTGACGATGCACAAGCTATCTCTACCAGTACTTGTAATTCCGTGATATTTTTCTTCCTTAATTTCAGGGCTTTATTCGCGAGTCTTGCATCTCTTTCAGGAGGATCATATGCCCATAAGATCACAGCTCTCTGTCACTTATCAGACATCAAAATCAGCATTTTAAAATTCCTCTTGGAACAAGACTGTTTAACAATTATGACGGTTTAGGAAAGATAAAAGGATTAATTTTACATATGTTTTTCATTTGGAAAATTCATAAACAGAAATGTATCTCCTTGATCTAATATTTAAATTATAGAGTTGATAATACTTAATTTTACATATGTTAGACAAAATCATTATAACCTGTGCCTTCACATATTTACGCGTAATGAATTGAGTTCGACTCTTTGTTTTGAGAAGTAGCATCTGTTTGAGTCTTTGGGAGCAAATCCAAGACACAATCAATCCAAACAGAAGTCCCGATAGCATTTGAGAAACATCTGCACATATGGGATTTCCTTTCTAACGAATCGATTTATCAAACACAAGCTTTCACCGAATGCATTCAAAATCAAGTTATTGAAAGGAACGTGCAAATTATGCAAAGAAGCACAAAATAATTCGTAAATTTGACGCTAAATAATAAGACTTATACACATTCGGGATTAATTTTACCTTCAATTCATACATCAATGCGTTATAGATATTCTAATTCCTGGGGATTTATATCTCAAGATAAATAAAGGGTAAATAATAGAAAAATATGTACCCCAAAATCACCAGATAATTCAGAATCGAGACAATCAATAAGGGACTTGTTGTAAATCTGCTGAAACGTCTCCTTGATTTTCTTCCTCTGGCTTGCATTTCTTTTCCCCAACACCTTAATTATTGCCTTCTCGTCTGTTCCCAATCCTTCAAAACAACAATAAACCCCTAACCCATAATGCATGATTCATGTATTCACATAAACAAAATCAAATAAAAGAAAACATAGTACTTGCATTAATCAATATATATATATATATATATATATATATATATATATGGAGAGGTACCCTCGAAAGCTTTCATGAGTTTTTCACAGTCCTCAGCTGGAGAAGGAACCACTTCTGGTACTCTAATAGTAGCCATTTTTTCGCTTTTTCTTTGAATTTCTTATCTTCTACTAAAGAAATCAAAAGAAACAGAAGCTAATGAGCTATGGCGGAGAAATTTGCTGATGAAATCTTCAGTTTCAGTTTCCGTTTCCGTTAAAGCACCTTCAAGTCATTGAGTGGAAATTTATCGTTCTCGTTATGACTAAAATGCCCCTGACGTTTATTTTTTATCCCATTCAACTCCCTATTCTTTTTTTAATCTTTTTTTAGAATTTTTTTTCTTCAACGATAGTACAAAATTATTATCTCTATTTTCTTTAAACTAAAACTTTAAAAAGTAGAAAATAAATTTTAATAAATTCAATTGTTGGAAACTACAACAAAAATCTCATTTTATTTTTTCCCAACATTATTAAATGGATAAATGGAAATTAGTAACAGGCATCATCTAATAGGCTATGTTCAATGAAAAAATAAAAAAATAAAAAATAAAAAAAACCAAGTAAATTATTATTTACATTATTTATTATTTTTCAGCCTAAAATAATAGTTTTTTTTTTTTTTGTTAATTCAAGGTCATAATTTTATACCATTTTGTAGTTTAACAATTTTTCATTTATTTACACATAATTAAAATATATCTTTTTATAATTGTATATCTTTACGAGATAAATGAGATATTTTTTCACGGAAAGAAAATATTATGAGATATGTAATTTGACAAAATGATTTCTAAGTTGTAACATGTTTGACGGTTAACTCTTCATGCCATTAGCGTCATCTCTAAAACTAGACGATGCCTCGTTATCCAAGTATTGGCAACATTATTGCATTGAAAAATATTAGTCAATGTTTGATGGAGATTAAAATTTGATTTTTAACGAATTTTGGTAAAAATTGATGAAATGTGTGGTTGAAAAGTTGTGAGACGAATGAAATATATGGTTAATATTGATTGTTAGATTTTAACTTAAATTAAAATCTAAATTTCATCCATACCAAACAAAGGCTTAATAAAGACAGACAAGGCACTATAATCAACTGTCACTTTCATTTTAGGTTGTGTGTGATTATCAATTAAATATTCGATTTGAGAGAGGGAGGATGATGAAAACAATGTGTTTTGAGTGTCAACGTGGAATTTACAAGGAGAGAAAATAAATTTTAGATAATTGAATTGTTTAAAAATTTGTATAAAAATTATTAATTTAATTTGTTTAATTTTTAGTTTAGATAATGTTATACTTATCTATCTTTCATCGACGAGTAAATGAGAGAGAGTGCGCGTGTAAATTGTCTGAAAAATAAAATTATATCCCTCTAAAAAAATATTTTTTTTATTTTTAAGAAAAATATGATCATGTAACCAACTTTTGAAAAATATTTTGCATGACAAAAAGGTCATTAAAACACCTCAAAAGTAAAAATTTGGTGAGAAAAAGTGACATTTTCATGGAAAATAAAGCCCATTAAATACACCCTAAGCATTTAGTAATTTCAAATAATGGTTGGAAATTATTATTAACTTGTACTATTTTAATTTGTAATTTTGGATTACGAAATGAGTTTAGTAGATGAAGCAATAAATCATCTTTTCTTATTCATAAAAAAATTCATAAAAAAATAATTTTCTAACTTCAAGAAATATCATGAAAAGATATCACGAGTTAGGTAGCACTAATGCTACATATCAAAAGATTCAATACAATTTTCTTTAGCAACCACTTCAAATACATGTCTTAAACTTATTTTCTCACTTTCTATTATCTTCTAAACGTGTTACCAAATATTCTATAAAAAGTTTAATTTTTCTCGTACTTTTTTTATTCATCAAAACATAAATTGTCATCCACCTATAAAGTTGAGTTACATAGAGTGTTCAGTGTATTCGGGGTATAGCTCAGTCATGCAAATGACAGAAGTGAAGTAGTATCAGCTGAGCTGGCAGCCGCAGTGTAAGTATTCAATTCATATCTCTAACAAGGTTTGGAATTGGACTCTTTGTAGGTACCAATATTGCAGCTCTTGTATCCTAACATGTTGAGGCACATTCCACGATTTACCTCCTCCACAATGCTCTAGGAACGGGGCAGGACTCTCAGAGTTGGGGTTCAACCTTTACATAGATTGTTCAGCTAAGCTTAACATATATTACTTTTTTTAGGATAAAACCAAGTGTATATGCGATTTCTTGACAGAATTTTACCAATGGTCAGTTTTTTGTTTTTTATTTTTTTTCCAATCACCAGTGAAATGGCACCACCTCACCATTAGTATAAACTCTGGCAATAAATTCTGTACAACAAGCACGTTTGCCTTTTTAAAGCAACTCTCGATTTTTTTTTATTTTTTTATTTTTTGTCGTAAGAAATATTTATTTTCCAACTTTAACAGAAGAAAATGTATTTTTTATGACTAACTTATTTTTATTCATTCGTTACTAGTAAACCTTTTTTTTAATTATAAATTAGGGCCTGAGGGATTATAGTTAACAATAAATTACGAATTTCAACTTTTACCAATAAAATTACATCTAATCTTACTTATTTAATTGGGAACGTGTGTTTTGAAAGGCAAAATGTTGGTACCAAAAAGATGAAAAATGATGTGGTTGTAATAGAGCAGTTGCTTCATCACTGGGTCCCACACATTTTTAATCTATTTTTATTCTTTACTAATGTAGAATGCACCTAACAAAACGAATTTGTGTGATGAATCAAGCAGTCGGTGAAAACGAAATCATGTAATTTAATTAATTACATTATTAACTTCATAAAATTTATATGCATACATTTATATGAAAGATTTACAAGGAGTTGCCATTTGGTATTTAGCCCATGTTTGAGTTATATTCAAATTTTTATTTACATTCTTATACTCATTTTTAACTACATATTCGTCAATAAAATAATATTTTTCATCACATCAATAACTCTTCCTTTATAAAGAACGTGTGTCAAATATGAACTTAATTGTAGTTCTTTCTTTTGTCGAGAGCCTTGCGAAAAAACGTAAAAATAAAAATAAAGATAGTATAATACATAAGTTGGCGGCCATTCATCATAGTCACTTTTTAAGCTCATTCGTCACTATCATTTTAATAACTAGCCTTTTTTTTTTTTTTATCAGACTTGATCAGTAATGGGGACACATAACTCAATTATGGTAGAGAGATTCACATGGAATGCTTATGTCGATGTGATTTATGTTTCTTTCCGTGGATAAGATAAGAATCACAAGTTGTGATTTTTTCAAAAAAAAAAAAATAATAATAAAAAAGATTATGAGCTTATTAATTACTGGATTATTTTAAGAACAAGTTTTCAATCGCGTTATCACGTGGCCTATCTGGAATTTAATGGAAAAGTATTTTCTTATAATAATATCTCATTAGATTAATGAAAAAGTATAGTACGTGCTCAACATTACTTAACAATATTTTAAATTGTAATGTAATCTAATAAAAATATCACTATAGTTGCCAATTAAAATTTATAGAAGAAAAAACGTTAAATTATTCTACTTTAAGTGTATGCAATTATTTATGATGTGAAAACTTGAATCAAACCCGGCATTGATAATCAAATATTGTCTCTGTCTCAAATTAATGTGAACAAATCGAGCTTAGCTAGCAAAATCACTTTTAAGAAATAAAAAATCATAGTTGGGCAGTTGACTAAGACTTTATTCTCTGATCTCGTTTAACGTGTGAATAATACAATTAAATTATATCAAACGTGCTTAACAATAAAATAATAATAATAATAAAATAGTCCGCTCCGTCCCTACAAGTACGAAAAATAAAATTGAAAATGATACTTAATTTACACGTCGATATGGTCAATGGTTCCATTTATCGAAATATTTATTACAAATTTTCCAATTACAAAGCAGAAGTTCTAATCAACAAATATCGATTAGGCATGATAATTTAGCACCTCTTTGGTTCAACTTAACAAGTAAATTAAAATTTAAGTCAAAATCAAAATTTCATTTTCACCATCATTTCACGAGACACGGAATTTTTTAATCACACATTCCATCAATTTTTATCATAATTTATCAAAATAATATTTATATTTGAATTAATTAATTTAATTTTTAAAAATAATTGATAGCCATTGATTGAATTGGACAATTTTGGATAAATAATTAATATGGGCTCCACTTATTAAGCCTCGTGCATCTCATTTTGTATCTCAACATTATCCATCGCCTTGAAACTTCACATCATTAAGTTTTAAAGGGCCCTAATGCCAGTTGTGTTGAATTATTACTCTGAATTGGTGCGTCCTTTTCATCCATTTTTAATGTGAACTCAACACTCATTTTCAAATACACACGTTCAAATAAAATAACTTTACACGTAAATAAAATAATTTTATTCGTTTTTTCTTACTTTTTAACTACACTTCTTCAAAAAATAATAACTATTTGAGAAAATTAAATTATGGGTTCCACTTATTAAACCCCTATTTGACGTTCTTTAATTTAATTTAATTTATTTCTCATACTCATTTTTAACCTCACACATTTACATAATAAAATATTTTACACGTAAATTCAAATTTGTTTCATCATTTTAATCACACATTTTCCAAAAAATTCCAGCCCCCATAGGATTGTTGCACCTCAACATATATTATCCAAGGCATTAAACTTCACATCATAGAAGGGCCATATTGCTAGTTGTATTGAATTATTGGTGTGAATTAGTTATCGACCTTTTTCATTCATTTATAGAGCCAATGAAATCAGTAAGGGCATGTTTGTCTCCCATTTGAGGAGGAAAAATAGAGTTTTGAATAGTATTTTTTGGAGAATGTGTGATTAAAAAGTAAAGTAATTTTATTGGTTTGTGTGAGAATATTTTATTAAGTGAATATGTGGTGAAAATTATTTACTGTAGGCTGTAGCAAACAATGTTGGAGAAAATGGATGACAAACATGGGCTAAATAAAAATACGGGAGGGGATTAAAATCAGATTTTTATAGAAATTGATGACATATATGATTGAAAAGTAGTAGGTCCGTAAAATGTGTGGTTAAAATTAATTGTTAATTTGGGTTTTAATCCAAACCAAACAAGGCTTAATAAAAATATTGAATAATTACGTTATTACTTTAAGCCTCATTATGATAATTAATTAAGAGTTACTCTTAAGCACCTCATTAAATAAGTCAAAAGGGGACTCACATGTCATACTTTAATTCCCCAGGAGTATAAATGTCTTTACAGAATCTAAATATTCTGAAAATACGAAAATAACCTCACCGGACGGTATAAAATGGCTCATGACTGAGGTTTCTCTCCCTCAAATCAAAACTCAAAACCTTCAACAGAAAACTCTTTGAAAACAAATAATGGCTGCCTCCGATGAGCTTGGAGCTCTCACCAGGGCTTTCTCAGGTTCTTTTCTCTATTTTAACTATTTCTTTTCAATTTTATGCAATGTAAGTTTAAAAATTATACATATTGTAGAGTCGAATTGCGTGTACCAAATGAGAATTGATAATGATAATTAAGCATTGTCGATATTATATATAGGGTTTGGTGTTGATGAGAAGGCATTGATCTCAATACTGGGGAAATGGCATCCGGAGCAGAGACAAACTTTCAGAAAAGGCACTCGTGATTTTTTCACCGAAGATGAACGTCAATTTGAACGCTGGGATGATCGCCATGTCATTCAACTCCAACAAGAGTTTTTACGATTCAAGGTACAACCACCAAAAGGATTTTTATTTACTCGACGAAGGCAGATTAAGAAAAAAATGACCGAGTGTTCAATTCGTCATAGACCAATTCTAGCGCTATTTTAGTCAATTATCGTTGGGATAAGAAGCCCAAAAGTACACTTGGATTGATAGGGCCCAAAAAACAATGAAAATCCCATACCATAAATGTTTCTCATTGAACATGCATAACTCCAATTAGGTACAAATACAATTAGATGAAGATTTGTTAATCCATTTCATGATTCCATTTATGTGTAATTAGATAAAGATTTGTTAATCCATTTTTCAGCATGCTATTGTTCTGTGGACTATGCATCCATGGGAAAGAGATGCCCGTTTGCTAAAGGAGGCTCTGCATAAGGGACCTCAACACAAAGTACTCGTTGAAGTTGCTTGCACAAGATCATCAGACGAGCTTTTGGGTGCAAGAAAAGCTTACCATTCCCTCTTTGACCACTCGGTCGAGGAAGATGTTGCTTTTGGTGTCCATGGCCGTGAACGGAAGGTGAGCACCTATGTTCCCATACTTAACATTAAACCTTTGTCTGAAAATTAAAATGTTAAGAGAGAAGAAATGTTTACGTTTCTCGCTATTTATATATTTGAATACTCGCTTATAGACTATGTTTACTTTTCGTCAAAAACAAGATCCTAAATCTGGAATTTTCGTAACTGAGTGATGGCTAGACTTGAATTTAGGAATTTTGCATTCTTTAATAATGTGTTGAATCAACTCATTAGAGAGCATATGTGCATAAAAAATCGTAATTTCTTCTCCTTTATGGCAGCTTTTGGTTGCACTTTTGAGTTCTTATCGGTATGAAGGTACAAAAGTTAATGAAGAAATTGCAAAATCGGAGGCCAAATTCCTTTCGAGTGCCATAAAAGGAGCTGCTGGTAACGAGAATCTTTTGGAAAATGAAGAGGTGGTGAGGATAGTTGCAACAAGAAGCAAGCCCCATCTCACTTCAGTTTACAACCATTACAAGGAAATCACTGACCACTACTTGGATGAGGTAACAAAATAGAATTCAAAATTTTCTACTAACAGTAAATTTCTATAAATTCGATTTTTAATCAACCCATAAGAAAAATAGTGGCATGTATTTGTATCCATGCTTCATAGTTGAATCTGCGCTACCAAATATTGATTTATTTTTATTATAATCGTTCGAAAACTTAAATTTACTTTTTTCGTTCTAATTCAAAAGGATCTTGATGGTGAGCTATATTTGCAAGAGACAGTTCAATGCCTATGCAAACCTCAAAAATACTTTAGCAAGGTGACATTACTTCTTCATTAAAATCATTAAAATCATCTACTTTTTTTCTAACCAAGCATTGCACTTCTTCATTAAAATCATCTACTTTTTTTCTAACAATGTTGGGACATCCTTAATCTCAGGTTTTGGATGCGTCTATGAGACCTGATGTTGATGAACTTAAGAAAGAAGCTGTGACAAGAATAATTGTTACAAGAGCAGACGTGGATATGAAGCTGATTAAAGAAGAGTGTAATCACAAATATGGGGTCTCTTTGCCCAACAAAATTGAAGATGTAGCCAATGGAAATTATAGGGATTTCCTGCTTACATTAGTTGCGAGAGGAGATTAATTTGATTTTTAATTTAAATTTGGCAAAATAAATAAATGTGTTTTTTGTTGTCATTGTTTTTCTTCATGCCCATGAGAAATGTGTTAACTGCTTTGTATGAACTTGTAATGTATGCAGTTGGGTTCTTTCCAACCTTTCATTGAGCTTCATCGACAACGTGTTTTTAAGATATTGTACTATGTTACCATAATTTAATATGACATTTAACTTAATAGTATAATAATGTATTAGCAATAGGATGCAAAATTAGTTAACTGATTTTTTGTTATCATAAATCATAATCAAGTTGTTAAACAATACAAAGAAATTCAAAGAAGAAGAGGAGATTGGGGTTTCATTGATAGTGCATAATGAAATTGAGTACAAAAAGATACTTTAACCTAAATATAAAGAGACTATATATATGCTAAATAAAGAAAATTAAAAAGGAATATTATACCCTTAATAAATAATAAAACAAAACAATTATATATTTCTTAACATCTTCCCTCAAACCCACGATATGGCAACTACAAGTATCGAGAGTTTACCAACTAGAAAACGAAAACGGGAAATAGAATGTGACTTGGTAAAGAAATATGCAAGCTGCAAAGAAGAAGAAACAAAAGGGCAAAGTAATTGTGGCATGCTTGAGGAAGAAGGAACCCACATATCTACAAGTAACCAACGCATCCACTACTAAACCAAAGGGATGCAAATTTCAAATTTCAGTTCAATAAATATCAAATGAATTGGACGCAAATTTCAAATTCCAGATCGACAAATACCAAATGAACTGGATGCAAATTTCAAATTTCGTATACACTGAACCAACACCAAATCAAATTCCAGATGAACTGGACCAAATTCTAAATGAACTGAACATATACTGAACCAAATTCCAAATAAACTGGACCAAATTTCAAATTACCAAAAGTTGAAGGAATTCCAAACAAGTTTAAGAGGAGAAAATGCCCAACTCCAAACAAAAAGAAAAGAAAAGAAAAACAACATTGGTAGTCGGACGAGCGGCTCAAAGCCGCTCGCCGAAAACGAAATTCAAAGGTTAATTTGTTTAAAATCGAAACTGCTCTAATACCATGTTAAACAATGCAAAGAAAACAAAGAAGAAGAGGAGACTAATGTTTCATTGATAGTGCATAATGAAATTAAGTACAAAAAGATACTTTAATATAAATATAAAGAGACTATATATATACTAAATATTAAAAATGACTATTCTACCCATAACAAATAATAAAACAAAATAATCATATATTTCTTAACATAAGTCTCAATTTTGAATTGTACGATCTTGTGATATTTCTTGTCATGGCTTATCATCAAAGCGATTTTTCATTCCAATTGAAGGTATATATTTGTAAAAAGTTCAAGTGTTCCTCGCATAACTTACTCTTAGGGCCGGATGGCAAAATGGCTTACCGTGGTGGGCCGAGCCCCATTTCAGGCATTGGCTCGAGCTGGGCTGGCCCGTAAGCCTAAAAAAATAAAAATAAAAAAATAACTTGCTTGCCACTTTTTTTTTTCCTTTTAATTTTAACTATAAATTTTTTTCATATGTTAATATTTAATCATTATTTATAATATGTATAAATTGCATAAATTTTAAATTCTTTTAAAAAAAATTATAGATTTGTCACTAATCTTAAAAAAAAAAAAAAAAAAAATCGAGATGATTCATGCTCGACCAACCCGTTAAGGCTCGAGTTGAAAGAAATTTTTTTGCCGGATTTGAGCTTTTGCTCTGCTCGGCTTGGCTCAAAAAAAGTTCAAAGTATTTTACTCTAGCCGAGCCCAAGCAAAAAGTTTTGGCTCAACTTGACTCGCTCACACCCCTATTTACTCTATTAGAAATATTCAACTCTATGAAAACTAGGATTGGGCCTAAAAACCATAGCCCGAAAAATCGATCCGATCCGATCCGATCTGAAACGAGTCGGGTTGGGTCGGCTTAGGAATAAATTTCGATGGAGTAAAATAATTGTAAGTTGGGTCGGGTTTGGCCTTAAATCGACCCAACTCAACCCAACCAAATGAAAACCCTATTATTTAGCTCTTCGATCTCTTTTTTCATCTTTCGAAATTTCAGCAACCCTAGTAGATCCAGCAACATTCTCATCCGCCTCCTGCAACTCATGGAGAGAAGTCTTTGAAGGGAAAAGGCGAAATGACTCGGATCAAGGTTGCATGAGTTGAAGCAGAAGAACAAGGCGGAGCTTTTCGCACAACTGGAGGATCTGAAGGCAGAGTTGGCGTTGCTTAGGGTCGCCAAGGCTACTGCTGGGATAGCCAACAAGCTATCAAAGATCAAGGCAGTTAGGCTCTCCATAGCCCATGTGCTGACTGTAATTTCCCAGAAACAGAAAGCCGCTCTCATGGAACTGATGGAAGTATACAAAAACAAGAAATATTTGCCTCTTGATCTCCGTCCCAAGAAGACTCGTGCCATTCGCAGGCGCCTGACTAAGCACCAGACATCTTTGAAGACAGAAAGGGAGAAGAAGAAAGAGATGTACTTCTCAAGAAGAAAGGGAGCATTTTATTTTCGTTCAGCTAAAAAAATTAGTTCTGAAGCTGATCGGCGACTTGGGAGCCCGTCAATGAATTCTGAAGAATCTGTGATAACTACTTTTGAAGATCAGAAATCTCACAAAGCTTCTCAACTTGTTCAATTAGTTCTTAATTCTATCAAATATCCTCTGTGAAAAAGTTGTAACAATCTTGTTATGGGCTTTGAATCAGAGAAATCAAATTAAAAAAGGGATATGAGCATGATCGAGTCGGTTTGTGAAGAGTCCAAAATCGGGATATATCGAGTCGGGTCGGTTTTGGGTCAAAATCAAGCCGATCCATTGCCCACTCCTAATGAAAGCTTTATTTTAATAATAAAATAAAAAAAGAAAAGGATGAGCAAAATATTGTATGAAATGTTACCAAGTTTATGCTAACTTCAAATTATATATCTTGACATAAGCTGAAATATTGAATATCTTGTGGCTTTAATATTTTTTTGGAGACAAGTTATACTAATTTAGAACTACATAATTTTATTTTATTTTTCCTAGTACGGTCTTTCTCATCATAGCATTAAGGCGTAAGGACATACCTTCTGTGCTGCAAGCTTTTGTCCATTTGAAAATGGTGGAGACCAGTGAAAGGTGAATGACTACGTGCAAAATTATATCTAGAGTTGAGAGAAAACTTGGCCTAATTTAAAAGCAACTAGAAAGTGGGTTCCTCATCAGTAAGAACTACGTAATCTGATACAATCTCGTACGACGTCGTCAAGTCAAGAAATATTGTCAATAAAACGACCAAATATATAGTATTATTGTTTTTACTTTCGTTGTAATGAATGTATCAGACTCCGTGGCCCAATGGATAAGGCGCTGGTCTACGAAACCAGAGATTCTGGGTTCGATCCCCAGCGGAGTCGTCATTTTTAATATTCTTTTTTACTGTTCGACCCCTTTTTTTTTAAGCTGGTAATGGCCTGGGCTCCAAATTGGTCGGACAAATATCCGGCCCGCCCAATTTTCTACAAACCAAACCAGAATATCAGTTATTGGCGGGAAATTCTGCTAAAAGCCTAAGACACCCAATTTCCGTTCTTCAGAATCTTCAATTCGTTATGCCCTCTCTCTTTCTTACACTCTCTCACTCTCACTACACACACAAGCATAAGCATGCTGATTTTATGCATTACATAAATTTTTTGAAAGAATATACAAGTTGAGAACACAAAATAATGATTCGTTTCCTCAATTCATTGCGATAGTCTTTGAATCAAATTTCTGACAGAAAAAGTAAAGGAAGGATGCCAAATATAAGAGTATGCGCATTATTCAGGCCATTGAATGCAAAGGAAATTTCCGATCATGGTGATACTGTTTGCATTCGCGCTGTCGATTCTGATTCTTTCTTACTGAAGGTAGAAAATACATTTAATTTATGGCTTATCTTGTTACGTGTACATTTAAGTTTTTGAATTTTCATTTCAGAAAATTAAATCTAGATATATGTTTGAATGCTGAAGGTCATATGAATGCAAACGTACATACTCTGACAAACAGCAAACAAGTGTTCTTTGTGCTAAATAAAAATTACAAATAAAAAATATAAGTTTTTATTTGGATAATACATGTTTATGTGTCTGTGAATTTGGATAATATATTTGGTAGGATGACAAAGAAGAAGAGTTTGAGTTCCATTTCGATAGAGTGTTCTATCAAAGATCAGAGCAGGCTGAGATATATGAATTCCTTGCTCTGCCTGTTGTCAAAGGTAGTATTGAATTTTAATCTGTGCATTGTCATTTCACAAACTAGAATGTGGTTTGTTTTTCACTTCATTTCCCCCCCTTATAAATGTTGGATTTCATATAGGTGCTGTTGAGGGTGTAAATGGGGCAATTGTTACATATGGTCAGGTATAGCTCCTGTTTTGTCTGGAAACTTTTAACAATCATTTGACTGAGTAAGCAGTGTGCATTTTTATTTTTATTTTTTTTAATGGAATAATCGATTTGGGAGATTTTGCACCTGAACATGGAACTGATCCCCTATCCACGATGTCAAATTTTGAAGGCACTACACCAGAAAAACACTAAAATAGCATTTCTTAAGAGTTTTCAATTTTTGCACAAGTAGTTGTGTTGGGTGATCACTTGTTCTCTTACAGAAGTATTCTCATACATTTTAACTATTAACATATGATCCAGAATTTGTGGGGTGCTGCTGGAAGCCTTAACAGTGGTTGATTTATTTTGAGAAAAAATCTCTTTTAGTACTGCGCTTTAGTCTCTGCTTGCTGCCCAACATTAGGCATTATTTGTACATTTACTGAAGCTATCTTGCTTGTCTTTGAATAGAAAATCAGGTTACCAACATGCTCAGGTGTTAAGATTAAATTCACGTGCAGATCTATACTCTTGTTTACTATAATTGACTTGTCAAGGTTTTCTAGTTCATCTAGCTATTTTTTTCATTTTTTGATACTATTGTGTATATTTTACCAGACAGGAGCAGGGAAGACTTACAGCATGGAGGTAATGTGATGTTCATGAATATATATTTCCAGTATGCCTATAAAATGCTCATTCAGCCATCTTGGTTTAGGGACCAAGCATTATGGACTGTGATGAAAATAAGAAAGGGTTACTACCTAGAGTAGTAGATGACCTTTTCAGTGCTATTAGACTTTCAGATGACACGACCAAGTATACAATCAACCTATCAATGGTATGAGGCATATTATTATGACTATATATTTGGTACTTCACGTTTTGGGTTCATATTACAGATAAAATTCTCACTATTCTTTATCTGAGCTTGCAGGTGGAGATATATATGGAGAGAGTAAGGTTTGGATCACTTAAGATGACTGTTTAACTCTATATACAACTTTCTCCCAAATTGTATTGGGAAACTGGAATTCCCTCTTATAATTAATTTATCAGCACTTTCATTCCTCAGGGACCTTTTTGATTTATCCAAGGACAACTTACTGATAAAGGAAACCAAAGCACAGGGAATAATTGTATCTGGAGCGACTGAGGTAGGTAGTACCACTCCCCCCAAATTGATTCATTGTAATGATAGCATCATTCTCTTGAACTAAATTAGACTGTTATGGTCAATTAACGTCTTTATTGTCTGCCTCTTCCAATAGGAAGTCTGTTTAATGATCTTAAAAAGGCCAGTATAAGCCTTTGGCATGAGCTAAAATTCCTTTTTGACATTTTTTTCTGGCCTACAAGAACAATTTCACACATTCTAAATTTCCTTAATGGGATAAATGACTTCTTCACTCAGAGATGTGTGAATGTAAGGCATGTCCAGTTTAGATATGTTCAAGATTCTAATTGAGTATATGCCACTTTTTATTTACAAAGTTATCGTGAATGTGCAGAGGGAGTGATTTCACTGTAAAAATTGCAATTACTTTAAATAAGCTAATAAAGTTGCAGAATTGAGGAAGTCAAAGGAAATTGATTTTGGTTAAATTTAACTTGTATCCAGTCAAATCATTTTAATTTATAATTACCAACTATCACATCTTTAGTCTTGCTCCAGAACTTGGATGTTTGTGTAGTAAAAGTAAATCCAGCTTTAATTCTGTATTCTCTACTGGAAGTATACTGTGTCAAGTTTAAGTCTGTTTTTATATAATTTGGATGTTGGAAAATGACTCAGTTCTTTCTTCGATATAATTTTTTACTTCTATCTTCTTACCCTTTTACCCTCAATTCAAAATTTCAACAGCTTTGACCTTTTTTACTTTCCAGATTTGCATATCAGATTCTGCTGAGGCACTGAGAAGTCTGTCTGTAAGAATAAAGTTCCCACCATTGTCTACAAGTCGTGTTAATATAGTTCAGTTGCTGATATAGTTCTTCATAATGCAGATTGGAATAGCAAACAGAGCAGTGGGAGAAACCCGTATCCTTCTATCTTTTTTTATTTAGCTTGCATACATATTACACTGTTTCCCTTTTTAATTGTAGAAGAAGTTATTCGTAACTTCTGTCCTGGCTTTCATTTTGATTGGCTTTAGAATTATATTTGTAATATTTAACATATACAGAAATGAATATGGCAAGTAGTAGAAGTCATTGTGTATATATATTCACCATCAAGCAGGATCTAAAGAAGGAGAAAAGGTATTCCTCAATCTAGCTGTTTTGAACAATCTAATGAGCTCTTTAAACAATTGAAATCTGTGCACAGGTCTGGAAAGGTAATTCTTGTAGACTTAGCGGGATCTGAGAAAGTAGAGAAGACTGGAGCTGAAGGTAGAGTCCTTGAAGAAGCCAAAACCATCAACAAATCCCTTTCGGCTCTAGGGAATGTAATAAATGCATTAACTGGTAGTCCACAAGGGAGAGCAAATCATATTCCTTATCGTGATTCTAAGCTTACTCGGATCTTGCAAGATGCTTTTGTTAGTTTCTTTTCTTGAGCCCCATATCATTGTCTACTTCCACAATTTATCTGGATCAACTTACCTTCCAGTTTACAGGGAGGCAACTCCCAGACTTCATTGCTCTGTTGCTGCTCGCCTAGTCCATCAAATGCATCAGAGAGCCTTTCCACTCTAAGGTTTGGTGCAAGGTATGCAAATCTTCTTTTGAGGCTTGCTGTTTCTATAACGAGATCTCTTTGTATTTGTATTTTTGGTCACAAAGGAGGTAATGTATATCAACATATTTTGAGTGACAAGGGATCACAAAGGGAATGCTCAAGAACTTGTAATTCTTTGATCGTTCTCAATGCTAGTTATGTTTCTAGAAGAAAGTATCCTTTTCCAGGCATCGGGCTGAATGATATTAAAATGAGTATCAGAAAAATAGAATCATCTAGATTACATCATAGGTTTAAACTTGGATATGTAAAACTTGACTTTGAGTAAGCTCTATATGCCATATATGTAGTTTAGACTCAGAATTGGTTACAAGTAAAGCTATGCCCAATAATACAAACTGGAACATTTTTTACACTTCATAATTGGCATAAATTCTCATTATGCTTCTGTTTCAGAATGATAATGTCAGAATTACATTGTTCCATCCTTTGAGCAGGGCAAAGCATATAAAGGCATTGGCACATGTCGGTCTTAAAGAAGATGAAGACACCAAGAGTCCTGGAGCCCTCCCTGTGATTAAAAGCGAGTCTTGTGAGAGAATATTAGAGAAGGTTTTATTCACGTTGCACAACTTAACCTGTAGCTTCATCCGTTTCTATATCTAAGCAAAATTTCCTCTTTAATATAGTTGAGACAGAAATTAAAAGCTGAAGATGTGGAACTGCTGGAGCAGCTATTTGTTTTAGAGGGAATTTTCTTTGATCCCAGCTCTGTGGAAGAAGTGGAAGCAGTTTACGAGGATGTGACATCCAGAACAATTTTATCACTGCAGAAAGCCGTGGAAGAGCTAATTGTAACTGTTGAGATGGTAACGTCTACTAATTTTCAAATCCTTTTATTTGCCTGATTGCCTCGATAAAAAGAAATTGTTTTTTGAAAAAAATTGAAATGGCCTTATAGCTTGTAGAAAAAGGTTGATGTGTGCCAACTCTATCCTTTTATCTGATTTTCATCTTTTGATTGAAGCCGACCTCTTCCATTATGTTCCAAGAGGGACTTCCAATTCAACTTTTCATTTGATTGGAAGCTCAAATGCTAGATGGTCAAAGTATTTTAAATACGAGTGTCTTCATGCGTTAGAAGTGTAACGTTTTTTTGGCCGTGGGAGGGGGGTTTATTTTAATTAAATTAATTTTTTTTTTTTTTCATGGATCCATTTTGACTGGCAATGTTATTTGTGTGTTAACCTTTGTAAGGCACAATTCTAGTAAAATTATTTTTCTTCAAGCTGCTCTTAAGTTCGCCTGGCCTGTTGGCTTGAGAATTGAGATTTAACTTTTGTTTAATTTTCTCACAGCTCAAGGAGGAGAACAAGGCTCTTAAAACCCAGATCAAAAGCTGCTGAAACATCCCTCCATCCAAGTGCATATGCAGATATCAAGTGACAAATCATCCATGCATTTAAAAGAAACTCAAACGTTCGCACAGATTTTCCTTGACCGTTCTGAATGCTATGTTCTTACTTCCTCGTGCTTGATGCAAGAAGTTTTTACATATTCTTTCATAATTTTTAAACAATGTAATTGAGTTGGAGGAATCTCAACCTTAGTCAATAAAATTTAAGAGCTGGCGTATGTTCTTGTTCTAATACACAAAGTTAGGTCATTGGATAATTTGTAGTGCTATATTACGTGCAAAAATTTGTAAAGGCACGTTTCCACAATGAATTTTTTATCCAGTTTCATTGTGGTGCTGAATACAGCTTTAGAACTTCCCGAACTTAATCAATGAAAATTCAGTCAGCAGGAAGTGGCTATTGCCTCAGTATTGAAGATGGAAATGTTGGGAAAATCATCGTTTTTCCACACAAAGGGTTGGAGAAGAAACCAATAAATAAATGATCAAGAACATCAATGAAATCGCTTCCACTTGAATGAGGTTGGAGAAAATCCAAAAGAAAATAATCATCAACATTTTCACTTGATTCTCCATAAAAAGATTTGAGACGAAAGTCACGAACCAAAACCAAGAAATAAATGTTCAACAACTTCATAGAAGAATCAAAAGGCTCAAACACGAAAATCGCTGTACTCAAACAATATTTCCCACTTCTCGATGAATTTGGCGCTTAAAGGGATTCCCGGCAAATGGTTTATAGGATTTATCAAGTCTTGTAATAGAAAAACACTTAAGCACTTGTGTTTTTCTACCAAAATTTTAAGAACTCAAAGATGTGTTTGAATATGGATGAAAGAATATTGAATCTTTGTTTTTGAAATGATTTTATCTCAATAATGGATTTAACAATGTTTCCAATATATTTGTATTGATCTCATGTTATCTATTTATCGATAACATTCAATACCCTCGAAATGGCACCAAAAAACCATGGAAAGTTTGCAACTTTTCACAAATAACCACCAAAAAATTCAAATAAGGGTGCCAGTCCAACGGCTCTTTTATCCTTCTATGCGACCGTATAGAACAATTCCTTGCAATCACATAGAAGAAACACATGACGGGGCTGGAAGCTCTGCATGGGTGTATGCGACCACATACCCTTTGATCTATGCGGTCGCATAGATCAAAGTTCTGGTTACCAATTTTATTTTTCATTCCAATTCCGAATTTATTAATTTTGAACAACAATTTCAACAATATCTCACTTATTCAAAATTCAATAAACCCTTATATTCAAAATATACAATACTTATACATAAGGATTACATATATTTCTATTTGAGTCTAACCATAGTATAATTCAAACAAAGTGAAGTCGGAATTAAATGTAGCATGAAAGCTTTAAACAAATTATTCCATATGACAATATCGATAAGAGCACGCACACAAGTATTACGTGTTCTCAAGTTCCTCAAACTCTCTTAGCACTAATATGGTCTTGCGTTCATCCTTTTCAACAAACTTTTAAGAAAGAAACTCTAACTCTCTATTAAGACGGCACCACCTCGAAATTTATCTAAGTGAAGTTCTTTTAGCATCTTTGTTAATTTTAGAGATATTTGTATCCCGTACTGAATTTCATTAAGAGCTTAAAGTTCAACTTTCACTTCAGTAACAACGAGCATTATATTCTTAGGATAAGGTTAATTGCGGATTTTATAATGCTTAAACTATTCACATATCGAATAACTTGTTATTACCATTTGAACCCATGAATTACTTTGTTAAGTAATGACAAGTAAGGTTGCCATTATTGGTGGATCTTTAGATTTAAGAGTTTCAACCCTATCTTACTCGAAGTAGATATTACTAAATCCTTATTCAGAGGTTTAGTTAAATCATCAGCTATTTTCTTTATTGACTTCACATAATTTGGGAAAAGTATTCCTCACTTGATTAATTTTCTTATATAGTCATATGTTAGACTCATATGTGTAAACTCTCCATTATAGATGACTCAATACCTCGTCAAGTATAACTAGCCAACGATCAATTCATTTGATAGATACAAATTGTCACCTACTAAGAAATCTTCTTACGAAACCACATGCTTTTCACTAGCTTTATGTAAAGTTTTATCAATTTCCACTTACGGTTGGAATATTTCTATTAAACATTACACAAATCAATCATATTTACTAGTGGATTTCAAAATCACGAGTATTCAATAACATTATAATTTATGAATATTCTTCAAATATTCTAGTTGTTTTTGCATATCCAAACAAATGTCGTAATTGGCTTTCAACTCATCACATTCACTTTAGACTTAGTGTATATCATCCTTATAATAAGGGCTCTCTACCTTTTTCACTTCATAGACATTCTTCTATGATTATAAGGTACAGGAAAATGTAACTTTTAAATTAAGTTACCCCACAATTCCTTCACTATGAATACATATGCAATCTAGTAAAGTTTGCATCCCCAAACTTTGAACTTTCTCATATAAGTTTACAAACATTAATATGAACCCCCACATTTTTTAGGTTAAAATTGAACTCAGAGTTCATCAATTTTTTCATATTTCAATTCATTACCAAATAGATAATGTCCCAATCGAGTGCTTTGTGAAAGTCTAAGTACTTTCAAAATAGTGTTCGTCAATCCACAATATATTTCAATTGCACGCAATAAACTGCAGTCCAACTATATTTAATTTGATTACACACAATTTGATCGAGATCATCACATAGACCAACAATGCTTTTCCAAGCGTAAACCAACTTAATTGGTCTCACATATTTAAATGTAGTATAGTACAATAAAAATGACTAAGTATCTTGATTCACAAGAATTACATTTTCTCCAAATATATGCAATTATCAAATTTATGACATTTCACAAGATAGTATTATTTCATGTCAAATCATGAGTACATATTCATCATATTTACCATACTCTTGTGCAAATATAATATTGCATAAATAATCTCATTTAATTTTATCAAATTAATTGAGGCTATCTTTATTAACCAAAGTTAATATCATTTCAAAAAGACATGAAATCAACCAACTAATTCACCATGTCATTTGTTGTCTGACTTGTATTAATCTCGACAATATTCAAACCATTACATCAAAGTGAATGAATAGCAACTTATATTCCAAATATTTATACATACATTGTATAAGTTTATTCCATCTTAATCAACACACATTGACTAGAAATGTCAAAGTTTCATGGATATTGATTGCACTTTCACATTATAAGAAATGTTGCAATCTAATTTTCTTAAGAATAGCCAATGTGTGTACCAACAAATATGTGGTGGTGGCAGTAATGTTGGCTGCATATGGATGGTTTTACGACCGGGACGTGGCGGTGGTGGTCTAAACGATGCGATGTGTGACGGTAGCGATGGTCGTGGGTGAAATGGGATTAGGTGAGTGTCCGACCAATTATTTGGTTTCAGATTTTTGATAAAGATGATATGGTAGTGTCGGCGAACCTTTTTTGATCTATGGCCAGATCACGATTTGACTACCCGGTAGTTCGTTGTGACCGTTTGTGACCGATTGTAATAGTTTGTGACCGATTGTGACTGATTAAATGTGACTCGTTGTAACCAATTGTGACCTAAGATTCTGGAAATTTTTTGGAAGTTATGGATCTCTTTAAAGCTGAAAAATGCAAACCAAAAAGGGTTGTGCTACAAGTATTCTGATGATCTGAAGATTGATTGTAATTTTCTTTGCTGTTGAATAGAATTATAATTTTGGTTATGTAAATTCGCTGGTTTCAAATTAGTATTTTTGATAGGCAATAGATTAGTACGTTGATTTTTTGTATGAATTTTTGTTCAGCCTTGCTTTGTGGCAACACGAATAAATTGTGCAATGAAATTTTGAGTGAACAGAAATTTGAATTTCCTATTGCTGCTGACATGATTTTTCTCTTCTTTTAGTGTTTTGATAAAATAATAGTAGTTACTTTCTGGTGTTATGCTACTGTTGTAATTTTTGGATGAATCAATTGTATTCAGAAGTTTGTAAACAATTTATGTCACTTCTTTCTGGTGGTGGATTGTGGTGCTGATCCATGGTGTAAACAGATTTGTTTGTGGTGACCATTTGTGACCAAATATGTGTATAATGTGACTGATCGTGACCAAATGTGACTTGAACATATTCAAGGCACATTTGGCCACAATTAACACAAAATTGGTCACAGAAAGTCACACTTAACACGAATTTAGTCACATTGAGTACACACTTGATCACAGTTAGTAACAGATAAGACCGACAGCACACGGCTTAGTAGCACAAAACGTCCCTACATTTGACAGTTAGTGTGCAAAACATCCCAACGTTTCATTTTTTTACATTTTCACCCCTATTTTCAACGTTTCAATGTGGAAAACGTCATTTTCACTATTTTTTAGTGTAAAATGACCAATATACCCTCAAATTTAAATAAAATGGAGAAAATGAAATGAAAAATAAAAAAATAAATTGTAATTATACTCCCAAACTTTTTAAAAAGTGCAAGCGAGTCCAAAAGTCTTATTAAAAGGCTTAAGCACAAAACGTCCCTACGTTTGACACTTAATGCGGAAAACGTCCCTACGTTTCAAACATGTTTGTATTTGCTCAATAGCACAAAATGTCCCTACGTTTGACACGTATTACGTAAAACGTCCTTACATTTCATTTCTTTTTACATTTTCGTCCTTATTTCAACGTTTCATTGCGGAAAAACGCAATTTTCACTATTTGTCAATGTAAAATGGCCAATATACCCTCATATTTAAAAAAAGGAAAATAAAAATAAATTACAATTATACTCCCAAACTTTTTAAAAAGTGCAAATAAGTTCAAAAATCTTATTAAAACATTCAAACCATCAATCTTTTTCTCCTCTATCAACTTTATCCTTCCCCCACCACCTAAACCACCAGACCCCAACATTCAAACCGTTAATGCTTGCCACAACTATCAGCCCCAGGATTGTAGAGGGAGGTGAGATTGTTGGAATGGTGGTGGGGTCTGGTGGTTTAGGTGGTGGAGGGAGGATAAGGCTAAAGGAGGAGGAGAAGACTGATGATTTGAATGTTTTAATAAGATTTTTGAACTCATTTGCACTTTTAAAAAAGTTTGGGAGCACAATTATAATTTTTTTTTATTTTCCTTTTTTTATTTTATTTAAATATGATGGTATATTGGTCATTTTACATTGAAAAATAGTGAAAATGACGTTTTTCCGCAATGAAACGTAGAAATAAGGACGATAGTGTAAAAAGAAATGAAACGTAAGGACGTTTTACGCAATAAATGTCAAACGTAGAGATATTTTGTGCTATTGAACAAATATAAACATATTTGAAACGTAGGGACGTTTTCCGCATTAAGTGTCAAACGTATGGACGTTTTGTGCTTAAGCCTTTTAATAAGACTTTTGGACTCACTTGCACTTTTTAAAAAGTTTGGGAATATAATTACAATTTATTTTTTTATTTTTCATTTCATTTTCTCTGTTTTATTTAAATTTGAGGGTATATTTGTCATTGTACACTGAAAAATAGTGAAAATGATGTTTTTCACATTGAAACGTTGAAAATAGGGGTGAAAATGCAAAAAAATGAAACGTTGGGATGTTTTGCACACTAACTGTCAAACGTATGGACGTTTTGTGCTAATAAGCCTTAAATAAAAAGTAAAAAATGACTGTTCATCTTTTCCACAACCCCACAACCAATTAACAACACCCATGACATCCTATCACAACCAATTCATCATCAACGTCCTTCCTCTGAGACTTAAATTCAATATATCACCCCAATCCCGCAACAATTGTTGCTGCTGCTACCACCTGTGAAATATGGTGGGAACCAAAAATTTTGTTGTTGCTCTAGCACAAATGAGATCATTTGCAGTTGATGATTTCATCGTGGAGGGAAAATATTGAATTCGTCAATGCTAGAAGTTGAGAATTATCAATGGCAAATGGAAAAGAAACGAGCCTCAAAGATTGAGGCAAAAATCTTACTGGAATGTTACCAGAACTATTAAAATCGAAAAAATGGAGACTTTGGGATAAATTGTCAATTTTGGCAAGTAGATAAAGAAATTCAATTAATTAAAAAAATAACAAAAACCCAATTGAAAGTTTTGATAAAACTTCGAAACCCAAATTTTAGTTTCATAAGAAACACAACCAAAAATCCCAAATTCAAGAGTCTACCTAGAACAGAAAAGAAGAAGAATGACGAGTTTGCAGCGACGATTGACAGTGAATTTTCTGTTTTTGGTTTTGGGGAAATGGTGGGGAGGAGGTGTGTGGTTATGGAGAAGATGAACAGTCTTTTTTTCATTTTTGATTTAATTATTTTAAAGTTTTATATAGAAAATGTAAATATATCATTTTACCCCTCACTTATTTTATTAATTTTAATCAAACTTCTAATTTCAGAGTGGACTAACAAATCAATTGACGGATTATGTCAAATGGATACTGACTATAGTCAAAGTGAAAAGTTTGGGACTGCGATCGTAAAAATAAAAGGTTTATGTATAATCTACAGCAATGAGAAAGGTTTGGGACCTCTGCTACAATTTTTCCTTTAAATAATTATACAACAATGTTATATGTACAATTATTAGGGGATTGTAATTTTTACAACCTCTCGTACTAGGATGGCCCACTACAAATGAATTTTTCCATAATCATATCCAGAACCAGAAAACGAGAAAAGAAACAAAAAAAAACTTGGTCAATGGGCTTCAATTAGGGTGTCAAGGTGGATCAAATCCGGGTCGGTTCCATGTACCCCAAAGCCCAGTATCCTAAAAATAGGGAAAATAGAGAAACTCTACAGTTGATATTTTCTACATAAATAGGGAAGAAAAGAAAAATGGTTTCACAAATATGAAATAACACGTTTGAGCGAGCAAAATCCAAGTTGAATGGAGGTCCATGAGCCCAAATGGAAGAAATTAGCGAAATACTCAGAAAATTCAATTAACTCTAGCATAAACAATCTCGATGATGGCTGTCTCATGCATATCTTCAGCTTCCTATACCCTATTCCAGGTATACAAATTTGTTTCCACGTTTCTATAGTTTTCGAAGACATAATAATCGACGGTTGTTGAGTCAAATTAAGGATTTTTAGTTAGATTTTGTGAAACCCATGTCTTAATTTCACGACTATTTTGGATTTAAAGACCGTTTCAGTTTTGTTATTCGTTCTTTCTTCTTGCATATGGAGAAAAAGCTTGACCCTGTATCCTATATTTTACGTTTAAATCTTTTGAAAATACAACTTGATTTGGTTAATTCTTGAAGACCCATGTATGTTAATTAATTATTGATGTAAAGGAGCCTTTTTATAATAACTAGCAACTCTGTTCATAGCCTTCTTCTGATTCCAGTTTGTAATTGCTATAAAGACTTTGAAAGGGACTATTGTGGTCACCTGGGGAGTTGAAGCGTTTGCTTAAAATCTATTTGGATGTACATATATTTGAGACATTAGATTTTGTAACCTATTTACGGTAATTGTGTTCTCTTGATCAATTTGTGAACCTCCATTTTCTGGGAGAATTAGCTTTATGAATTGGAAGGAAGAAAATATATCTTGATTACATAGTATAAATGCAATTTTGCAATTGTTTCAGTTCAAAATTGTTCTGATGATAAATAGCAAGTGGGTGTATGGCCTGGTGCAACCTGATGTTGTTAGTTAAGGTTTTACTGTTGGTACTGTTAGACGTGTAAAAAGATTTTGTGAAGCAACTGGAGTCTTTCTTAACGATGAATTTTTCAATTGCTTGTTCTTAACACTTCTACTTGGATATAATAATTGATGATCTCGTTGTAAATGGACAACCATTCATAACACTTCTACTTTAATCCCTTTTCTTCTGAAATTTGTCCTACTGTCTTTGAATAAAGCTTCAATTAAGAATGAGATCAAGAAATAGAGGCACCTAGAAACACTTTGAAGACCATGATTATGCAACCACATCATCTTGTGGTGAAGAGTATTCAAAAGTCGATCTAATTAGAATTGAGATACTAACCATAGTTATCGGTTGATAGTAGATCTTCATAGATGTACCAATGGAGTGGATGAAGTGACAAAAATGAATTCATGTTGGCAACCTCAAAATTATTGTGGATAAGGCTTAGTTTCTTTTTGATTTTTTGATTTTTAGTTTAATAAATTTGGTGCTACTTTCATTATGTAATATTACAATAAAAAATCAACGGTATTATTTGGTTTGTCTGTAGCCCTTAGCATACTTGATAATTATGATCACCAAGTCTAATAAACTCAATAAAATACTAACCGACTCTTTAGTCACCATTTTCTATTTTCTATGATGTGTTGTACTCCCTCTAGAAGTTGGAGAACTCAAAAGTTCATGAAAATCGTACCAATTTTTTATAGTTGAGGTAATTGATTATTTGAGATTCTAGTACCTTCTTTTCCACCGAAATACTCAATTATGTTCTATTAACCTCTGGATTTAATAAGAAACTGTACTGAACACCCTCTTCCGATTTGAACTGAATGGGAAGAGCCAAAAAAAAAAGGTATAAATATCATTGGACCATATAGATTGTATGTCAAATAGTTTCATAACTTCGAGAAACAGTGATATCTTGAACGCCATTGAATTTTGCACTGCAACAACTCAAGTGTATCAAATTAAAATAGGGATCCATTCCACTTTTCTGTCATGATAATCTGATAATTGCCTGTGTAATCTGTGTTGATCATATATCTGAAACCAGAAGCACGTTCAACTTTCAGCTGAAGCTTCAGATACAAGCAATCTGTGTACTTCTTACAATAACTCATATTGATTTTTCAATAAGTAATTGAAGCTAATTATTGATAATTCTAAAATCATTCAAGTTAAAAACAAATAAGAGAAGACTACATGTTATCTCCTTAATATCCGAATGAAGTATCTATTAACTAATCAAGATGCACAATTATTGCAATATGTTATGGTATCTGTCACGAATTGCTGTTGAGTTTGCAGATCGGTATAACACAGCCCTCGTTTGCCACAGATGGCATTTTCTAGCATGTCACCCTCGACTTTGGCTGCGGGTAGATCGTTCCATCAAAGATCACTCTGAGCCAGGGGTTTACCCCTGCATTGAGACAGCTGTCTCCGCTGCCAGGTCATTGAAGTTTTTTGTTTTCCCTAAAAAATAAGGGCAGTGAAGTTGTACATGCTCGTACAAAATTCTGGGTATTATGTTGGCCACTAAAGTTGAACATTTCTGTCTCAATGCTTTGCAGGCCTGGAGACACTATACTGATTTCAGCAGGAGGGATTCATCGCGCTTCTAATATTCAGATTAAAAAGCCTCTTTGCCTGGTAATTTCTAGGTTCTCTTCCTGGGTAGTCATTTAGTAGCACTTTGTTAATGCCAGCATTTGATCTCTGTTTAGATGGAAAAAACACTAATTAATATATCTATGCTTCGCGTCTCCCACTGCTAAAGTTTAGGAGTACACTTTAAATCCAGGAACTGCAACTTTGTGAATGCTCGAATTTTACATCTTACTGAAAGCCGTCGTATAGTCATGCAGGTCTTCTTTTGGGAGGAAGAAGACTGGTGTTATCTAGATAGTACAATATTTGTTGTTTCAGCGCGCAGAAGCTAATGTGCATTTTCTCTGCTACTAGCTTTCTCTTCCATGTTTTAATTTAGTTAAGTTGGTGAAATTAAAATGATCCTTTTCATCTCAATTATTTTTATTTATCCTATCACCTAGCATAGACAGGTCATTATAAATATATTTTTTAATTTGCTTCAAACTCTAGTTTGCAGTATATTATAGTTTCTCCTAAAGATAGCAAAAAGGATCCAGATGATAGAGGAATCACCACCCTATGATAAACATCACCTTATTCACGTGATGATCTTTGTCAAAAAAATTTCTTGCTTGAACTCTTCATATAGAAAATTGATTGCAGCAGATAAACAGAGGTTTTCATGTCCAAGTATTTTTTTTTTTAGTCAAGCTGCATGCATGCAAATTTGACTGCCTTAATGAAATCAGTGTTTAGAAAGGCGAAATCGAGCACTGAACCAAAAAAATAGTAAAGAAAAGTACAAAAATATATAAATAACCATATAATATATAAAATTCCCTAACCAGTGGAACAACTTAAACTATCAAGGCAAACAAGTCTTTATCAGAGTGGTGTTGTCTATGGAGTGATGAGCAGTTGCCGTAATGATGCGGCTGCAGTGTTGTTTTACGTGTTTTGTTTGTTCGGTTTATGTATGTTGTGTTTGAACATCTTTCTTTCTTACCATACTATCTATCTCTTAGTCTAGAAAGTTCTACTCTAGAATAAAGATAAGAGGCTTCATTTTATATATATCAATCTACAATATTCTCTTCATATATGTGTATCTCAATTCCCTATATTGTATGGAATTGACATAGCACCCAATTCTAATTATTTGCTACATCTACTTGTTCCGATCAATCTGAAATAAGCGTCTTAGCTCTTATCTTGTGATTCTAATTATGATTCGAATTATTAGATTTTTTATGATTTCCAATCTAAATATCGGTATTCATGGAAAGAATCGATGAGTGGAAAACGGTATGGGCATATAGATTACTAAGATCGCATATTAATCTTTTTTTATCTAATGGCTTATTAATATATAACCAAAGAAATTAGTTAAGTTTTGAAATATAGCCCCCGTTTGGTATATGAGATTTTTAGTAGATTTTGATAAAAATTATAAAATGTGTGGTTAAAAAGGTTGAGTGTAATGCCCCAATTTTCATAAACCATGGAGTGTTACTAAAAATTCAATTTCAATTTTCTTCATGTTGATTGTGGAAACAATAAACATTTTACTTCTTTGTAGAAAAATAAATAGCATCCATAATTTAATCCAAAACATGAAAATTGTATCCTTCGAGTTAAACAAACATGTCCTTGAACTCAAATGAAGCTAATTAATCAATTGAAAACTAGAAAACTTAATGCTTTATGTTCTTCTAGTCCTCTTGGCAACCCACATCACGAATAGCCATTGTTTCAATCGATCTGAACTAACCTGTAAATTATAGTAAAAGTGAGCATTTAAAAATAATCAATAAGATACGTGTAGTTTTCATATTCAATTATATAATAATAAAAATAGACACTTTATACCATGTTTCTTATGGAGTATATCGGTGACAAACGAGATACCCATAAGAGTATTTTGAATTTCCGAAGGATTTTACATTTCGCTATAAAATATTCAATAAAGTTCACATTTTGTTAGGTCGAACCCGAAGATTCACCGGCAATTCTGCACAAATTACTGAATAAAAGTATACGGAAACAAACCACTTGCACATAAGTATCTTACATTGATAGATCAAAAAAAGTTTTTGAAATAAAATATGAATTCTTGGTTGCTTAACTTGAAAACCTCTTTTCTGCTTTTATAATTTGTTCTGTGTATATATAAACATTTTGGTGGTGAATGATGGGACCTTTGCCCAGTATTTATAGCTAAATGAAATTGAGTTTTGGCACAATTAGAATTGGGGTAGTGTATCACAAGTAGAAATTGGATAGGAAATAGGTTTCACTTTATAGGTTATGTTATTATCATTATTATGCTTCTAACCAATCCTAATTTGACAAGTGCAAGTATGTAATTTGATTTCAAAGTAATAGAATTTGCATTGTATTTAAATAAATGGTTTCTAGTCAAATAATAAAGCAATCATTACACTTGCTGCGAAAAGGATGAAATAGCCGTGTAAGTATAGTGGGATGAGATTTGACTTTACGCGTATCTACTCTACTACAATAGTAATTAATTTCATATTACCTACCTAACGATGTTGGAATTGTATCTATTTACTAGTTATATAAAATAAATTGATTGTATTGCCAACCAAGATAATTCATTAACTAGTTTTATTTAAAATATAATAAAAAAGTAAAATTTGGATAATAGTAAGTGAAATTTGGAATATATCAATTTTTTTTTTTATAACCGTGCATATCCGGGCCAACTTGCGCGCACCTCGACTAATCCCACGAGGCCCTGAAGTTTGTGGTTGGGTACTCACCTCAATGGTCCTGAGGGGACTCGAACTGGTGACCATATATCAAATATATGATTAACAATTATCGAAATAGGATCATAACTAACAATTAACAAAATAAGATTACCATATATAATACACGTGAAATCATGGTTGTCATGAAACTAAAATCTTAAACCAACTTTAAATAAATTACCAGTTAAAGATAACTTAATTGAACTTCAATATCTTGGGCCTAATTTATCCAAATTAATTTTTTCTCAAGTCTATGGTGCGTAATTTAATACGAACTACGTAACGAGCCCAATATTGATATATTGAAACTCCTCTATAATATTGATATATTGAAACTCGTTCTATGAAAATCTAATTATTTAGCTTGTCCTTCAACTTCCAAAATAAAATAAAAAAAAATTAAAATTAAACTCTAGAGCAAATAATTCTATTCTAAAAATTTTCGGGGCTTTCTACAAGTCATTTGAAATGTTCGGTTAAAATTAATTGTTGACTTTGACCTAGATTTTTATCAAGATTAAAATCCACAAATATGGGCATAATGGATTTCCAAATATAATTTATGGCTAATAATCCATGAAATTTGGCAAGTTTTATTCAAATTTAGTAGATCTCCAATGTTATTCTAATATACATTGGATTTCTGGTGAAGTCAAACAATGAATGATGAGCACTCTAAAAGAAAAATTGGTTCCGAAGATTAAGGAGAGGTGCGAGCCTCACTCTTTTTTGAGGCGCGTGTCTCAAAGCTTATGTCTCAATCACTAAAGGTGAAAGTCTCATTCTCCCCCTTAAATATTCACACCTGAGTACTATTTTTCATCGCCTCAAGACTGTGGCGCGCCTTGAGGCATGTCTCATCATGCCTTTTAAATCCATGGAATGAAATGTGATAATGGATGCAGAAAAGTTGGCTAAGTTCATATTCTTGGTGTTTTTAATCTTCTCACTCTTATCCTCTCTTTGTTTTATAATGATCCTTCTTTACAGTGGCAGTTAAGTTTCTTGCCATGCCTGTTCCGCACCGCTACAGTAACGCATGGACCCCGAACCACACTTCAAACCTACCGCAACCCACCAGCCAACCACCTCTATTCCCGCCGGCGTCGGCTCCTATGCGACGTGCGGCGATCCCCAGAACACCGGCCTCACGCCAAACAGAAAGCCGTACCCTCAGGCGGCGGCCCTAGGTGGAAACCCTAGCGCCGCCGCCCAACTTCCGCAAGCTCCGGCTCCCCCCCGAGCAAACGCGCCGGACCAGTGGACTGGGGGGGAGAATCCGACGCCGGGGGACGGGCGCCGCTGGGCACGCGCCGCGCCGGCGGCGCGCTTGCCGGCGGGTGACACCCACGCGCCGGTGCCGGAAAGACAGATTTTGCGCCAGAATGTTCCCGGGCCAGCCGCGCCACCTATTCTACCACCAGACATGCCGATTACACAGTTGTTGGGTTCAAGGTTGGGAAATACTTATGGTTTGGTATTTGATCGTCGTTTTCGAGTTGAGGCGAAGGAGTTTGCAATCTCTGTTAACAATTTTGGTGTCATTAGGATGACTGAGTGGGGCACAAAGTTATCAAACTCTATCTGCATGGGAAGGTTTGGTGCTCTTTGGATGGTGAACATGGTGGATAAGTTGAGGGCGACCAACAGACTGACGGGTTTTGCTTCTAAGTTTAATGAAGCCCATAGAGCCTTTTTGGCACAACGATGTGCGAACGATCGCGGTAGGTACTTGATGATAGCACAGTATGGGGAGAGGCGCCGGAAGGGAGTTGTGATGGTACCGGAGGGCGTGAATGGAGAAGGTTGGGCATCGATCTCGCGGGTGTTTCAGGACGTTATTGACTCATTTGTCGCGGGTGACAAGGCCAAACGTCGAATTGTAGACGTTAGAATGCAACAAGGAAGGACGTATGCCGGCGTTGTGGCAAACCCACAGGCTTCACTCAATGTAGATCAACGGGTGTTGGGGCGAAAGGAAGGGGTGGAGGGTGTGAGTAATCCCCATGTTGTAAAGCACATGGGGGCGGAAACAAGTGTAGGAGGCACACATGGAGGGCTTTGGAGGTCTGCTGAAATAAGGGCACGTATCCATGCATTGAAAGGGGAACTTGATGAATTAATTAGGTTGGTGGGGAGCGAGTCCGATGTGGGCTGCGGGTTAATTTGTTGTAATAGGTGCGGGATGAGAGTGGAGGAATCTCCAGGAGATGGAGAATTATTGGCACCTATGGATTTCAAGGGGTTATCTTCGAAAGATGCCCAAGATAATTATGAGCAGGTCTTGATTGAGCCACATCAGGAGTCTCAGACCCAGATGGAACCAACGTACTCAGTCATGGACGACGTAGTGGATGTAACGGGGTTGGTTAAGGTGAATAGAGGGGAGCCGATGGTCAATTTGGAGGGAGTAACTATGGTTGCACTGGATACATGTGAAATGGAAGAAGGAATAGTGGCGGACAAGAATCAGAACGGTGTATTGGTTGATGGGTCAGCTTCTATGGGTGTAGAACAATACGAGGAGACGGGTTTGACCAATAGGGTGGTGAATACTTACAATAGAAGGCATTCGAAGCCTTCACAAGGAGCGGAGCAAGAGTCTGAAAAAGCTTTGGTGGTGTGGGTGGATGACGATAAGAAGGGAGGGATAGCCAATGGCGCAGCTCCAGTGGATGGAGTGGAGGGATACACCCTTGCTGATGGGCTCTCACCATCGAATTGGGTACTTCAAAAAATACAGGAGTTCAGCAGGATGGTTGGTGTGTCCTGTACTGGACATGAACGTGATCTCATGGAATTATTTGAGGCACTGGAGACTAATAGAGAACAGGAAAAGAGCATACCAGGAGGGAAGTCAAAAAGAAAAGGCGATCGTGAACTAAAGCGGCTTGAATGGTCAGTGAATTATGACATCAAGGGTGGAGACTCTAAGAGAGGTATGTTGGGGAGGGATGATGGAGAGTTGAAATGATCCCAAAAATTATAAGTTGGAATGTGAGGGGGCTTAATGATGAGGGGAAAAGGTTGGGTATTAGAAATTTGATTAGAGGATGGAGGGCGGACTTAATCTGTTTACAAGAAACTAAGATGGAGATCGTTTCGAGGGCTGTGGTTAGTAGCTTGTGGGGGGGGCAGCATGTGGGTTTTCAATTTTTGGAGTCTTCAGGGGCTTCAGGAGGTGTGCTTGTCATGTGGGATACCAGAGTGTTTGACATGGAGGATGTCAGTGTTGGGTTATTCACCATATCGCTTTCCCTCAGGAATATAGGGGATGGATTCCGGTGGATGTTTGTTGGAGTTTATGGTCCGACAGTGGACGGTAGTAGAGGGGGTTTGTGGGATGAGTTGTCTAGTATGATGGCGTGGTGGAGTCTCCCAACGTGTATCGGGGTGATTTTAATGTGGTTCGATTTCCTTCTGAGAGGTCGAGTGGTGGAAGGCTTACGGGGGCTATGGAGGAGTTCTCAGACTTCATTAGGGAGAATATGTTGGTGGATCTTCCGATGGTTGGGGGAGACTTTACCTGGTCTTCTAATAGGGACCGACCGGTTCATTCCCGAATAGATCGGGTTTTGGTTAGTGAGGAGTGGGAGGTTAAGTACTCGGATATGACACAAAGGAGACTTGAGAGGGTGTACTCGGATCATTTCCCTATTTCATTATCTGGGGATTTGAGGGGTAGGGGTAGAAAGCCTTTTAGGTTTGAGAAGATGTGGTTAAAAGTCGAGGGTTTTGGGGAGCGTGTACGGACATGGTGGGCCTCTTATGACTTTAGAGGGTCTCCTAGCTTTGTGTTGGATCAGAAATTAAAAGCTTTGAAAGGAGATTTAAAGAGATGGAACGAGGAGGTGGTGGGCGATGTTAATTGGCGTAAAAGTCAATGTTGTTCTGACATTGAGGAGTTAGATAAGAGGGAGGAGAGCTGTGGGTTGGTCGGGGAGGAGAGAGAGAGACGTAGAATTTTAAGGGGAGAGTTGGAGAGATTGGTGGAGATGGAGGAGATTGCGTGGCGTCAAAAATCTAGGGTTACATGGTTGAAAGAGGGGGACAAATGTACTAAGTTCTTTCATAGGATTGCTAATTCAAACAGGCGTAATAATTCTATTTCGTTGTTGGAAGTTGATGGGACTACATATGAGGATCCATAGGTCATTGGAAACAAAATGGTGGGATTCTATCAAACTCTTTATCGGGAACAGTTCGAGTGGAGGCCAGAGTTGGGGGAACTGGATTTTTCCACCATCACGGAGGAGGATGCTAGAGGGTTAGAGAGACCGTTTGGGGAAGAAGAGATCAGGAAGGTTGTGTTTAGCATGAATGATGATAAGGCACCAGGACCGGACGGCTTCTCGTTCGCGTTTTATAAGGTTTGTTGGGAGGTGGTGCGAGCGGATATTACGGATGTTCTTAACTATTTTTCAGAGTATGGCAGGTTTCTAAGAAGTTCTAATGCTACATTTATTGTGCTGATTCCCAAGAAACCTGGGGCGGTGGACATTAAAGACTTTCGCCCTATTAGCCTAGTTAGTGGGGTATATAAGATTATCGCGAAGTTATTAGCGATTAGATTGAAGGAAGTGTTGGGGAAAGTTGTCTCTAAGTTCCAGAGTGCCTTTGTGAAAGGAAGGCAAATTTTGGACTCTGTGCTAATAGTAAACGAATGCGTTGACTCAAGATTGCGCTTGGGTGTGCCAGGGATTCTATGCAAGCTCGATAGTCAGAAGGCTTATGATCATGTAAATTGGAAGTTCCTTTTGTATATGCTCCGGCGATGTGGATTTGGGGAGAAGTGGTGTAGATGGATTCAGTTTTGTATCTCAACTGTTTCTTTCTCAGTAATGGTTAATGGCACTCCAGAAGGATATTTTCGAAGTAGCAGAGGATTGAGGCAAGGAGATCCCCTATCTCCGTTGGTGTTTGTCATTGTTATGGAGGCGTTCAGCAGGATGCTTGAGAAAGCTGTGGAGGAGGGTCTGATTAAGGGCTTTACGGTTGGACATGCACAGGTCTCACATTTGTTATTTGCAGATGATACACTGATTATGTGTGATGCTAATGATGAGCAAGTGAGAAATTTGCGTCGGTTACTTCTTTGCTTTGAAGCAGTGTCGGGCTTAAAGATTAATCTGGGGAAATCTGAGGCTATCCCAGTGGGAGAGGTAGCTAACGTGGATGAGCTGGCTGGTATTCTGGGATGTAAGGTTGCGCATATGCCTATAACATACCTTGGGCTCCCTTTAGGGGCAAGATTTAAAAGTAAACATATTTGGAATGGAATCATTGAAAGGATGGAGAAGAGATTAGCGGGGTGGAAGCATATGTACCTTTCAAAGGGTGGTCGTCTTACTCTCATTAAATCTACCCTCTCAAATCTCCCTACTTATTTTTTGTCGTTATTTCCTATTCCTGTTACAGTGGCACGTAAATTAGAGAAGATCCAAAGGGAGTTTCTTTGGGCAGGGATAGGAGAAGAGAGGAAAGTCCACTTAGTCAAGTGGGGCGTAGTTTGTGCTCCTGTAAGGGATGGGGGGCTTGGATTGAGGAGGTTGGTTCTGTTTAATAAGGCCTTGTTAGGCAAGTGGCTGTGGCGATTTGGAATGGAGAGGGCGAGTTTTTGGAGAGAAATCATTGGAGCGAAATACGGTGTGTTGGAGGGGGGTTGGTGCTCAGTTGACGGTCGTGGAGCTTATGGGGTGAGTCTGTGGCGGTATATCCGACGAGGATGGAATGAGTTCCGAAATAATCTGAACTATGAGGTGGGAAATGGCTATAATGTCAGGTTTTGGGACGATTGCAGGTGCGGAGATCAACCACTTAAGGCACGTTTTCCTTCTTTGCATCGTATTGCCTTGGAGCCGTCTGCTATGGTGAATGAGGCATTCACTGTTCACAATGGAAGTCTCAGTTGGAATCCTGTTTTTGAGAGGGGTTTACAGGATTGGGAATTGGATGATTACGCGTTGTTCTTGACTTCTTTGCATGAGGCGCACATTCAGGTTGGAGTAGATGATAGTAGCAGGTGGAGGTTGGCACAGAATGGTTTATTCTCAGTTTGTTCTTATTTCAGATCTTTATTGGAACCTGTGCAGAGTTCATTCCCGTGGAAGATGGTGTGGCAATGTAAATTGCCTCCACGGGTAGCTTTTTTATTGTGGACGGTTGTGCGGGGGCAAGCGTTAACGGTTGATAATCTTCGAAGGCGGGGCTTTAGTGTTACCGAGTGGTGTTACATGTGTAAGAAGGATGGGGAGACGATTGATCATTTGTTCATTCATTGGATGGTGTTAGGTGGCTTTGGAATAGCATTCTTGTCTCCCAACATTTGGATTGGGTGATGCCTAGGAGAATTGAAGATGTGGTGCGGGCATGGAGGAGGAAATTTCGAGATAAGAATAGTAGGATTGTATGGAATCTTATCCCGGGATGTATTGTCTGGTGCGTGTGGAGAGAAAGGAACAACCGTTGTTTTGAAGATCAGACAAGAACTTTTGAGCAGTTCAGAGAATTGTTTTATCTCACTTTGTACAATTGGTTTAATACTGTGGCTGATAACCATATAGAAAGGTTGCCTAATTTCATGTCGTTTTTGCACTGTTTATGTTGATAATACATTCCCCATGTATTATCTTTTGATTTATTATTAATATACTGATTATTTATCAAAAAAAAAAAAACTTCGGTCGATTCCATTTCATTCATTTCCTCTAATTACTTGATGTAATTCTCTTAATCTAGTGACTAGAAATTATAACATGAATTTCTTATGTGTGATTGGAAATTCTAACACAAAGTTCTTATGTGTTATGTAATTCTTTGACATGATTTAAATGAAGTTGGAAGCTCGATAGAAAATACGTCCATAGTAAATAGTTAATGAAATTTTTTCCTCCTTTTAATTAGTGGCTTTAATTTCTTACATGTAATGTGATTCCTTGGTTAATAATGGTAGGCTGCATGTAGTTCTTGATTTGCTACATATGCATAGTTCACGGTAAATTTCATAGTTTAAGAAGTTGATATTGAAATCCCCTCAGGGGATGGGTGTGAGTGTGCGGGTATTTTCAGATAATTAAATCTCTGAATTCCCATATACACTCCCCATATATCTCTTGCTATCAACACAATTTATTAGTGGCATTATGAAACAAATGTAAAACTTCCAGGTGCTAATGAAAACCTTTGCTTAAAAAACAATAAAGATTATGTTTGATTAAGCTCTTACCAGCAACAAGGCTAATAATAGTACAAACTTCACTTTTTATGCAGCAATGTCAGGGAAGGTTGTCGAACATGTTCTGGCAGCACAGTGCTGCCAGAAGAATAGGCAGTTTAGAGCTGAATATGGACAGAACAGTTGTGCCCATTATAGACACAAATTGCTTCCCTTTGTAAGAGGGAAGTTGGCATGGAATCACGTCTCAGCCATGCAACTACGCACATACTCAAAATTTAACCGAAGAATTATTTACTGCAATGGTCTGTCCTAGACTCTATTCAGGTTGACATTCAGATTCAGCCTTACCTTTCTGTTTTTTGCAATGCTGAGATGACCTAACCATTTGATTAAACCTCTTCCTATACGTCTTCCCTGAAATTAAAACCTGTTTGTCTCCATTAATGACTTCTTTTGTTGTCAAGAAAGTACCAGACCATGTTAACGTGTGATTCTGTTGTTAGCCATAGACTTTTGTACTCATGTTTTTCTTCATTCTTGCAGCTGCTCCCTCTACAACGTCCATACCATGTGTCGACGAAGTTGCTTTTCTTAAGCTTCAAAATGGCAGGTACAAGATAATGCCTTGTGTAATTATTTTGTTCATTTTATTTAACTGATCCACAACAGTGTGGATTGATCTTTTTCCCTAATACCATGTTTTCTAATTCATTTATTCCTGCCCAACAATCCATTCCCTTGATATCTTATTAAGAATAAAAAAATTGATATTTTTCCAAAATACAGTGATATTAGAGGCGTTGCTGTTGACGGTGTTGAAGGAGAACCTGTTACCATCACAGAACCAGTTACAGAAGCAATAGCAGCCGCCTTTGCTGCATGGTTGATTGAAACTAAGAAACCCGATTCATCTCGGTTGAGAGTTTCCATTGGCCATGACTCACGAATATCTGCACAGATGTTACAGGTACCACTTAATTAGTAACTAATTTATTTAAGTTTTCTGAAAATAAGGTTTACCAGGGGCATAGCCAGAGCTTTGCTGTTGACACTGCTCGCAAAGAAGTGTATTGCATATGTACCTCTGTGTGTGACAAAATCCACCAATAAATCTGATTATCTGGATTTTATATTTTGAAATAAAAATTCAAAAGACGTAAACAAGTTGTGGAATTCTAAGATCTTAATGATTAACAAATTTGCACTTGTAATTAAGTCTGCAAGGCATCGTTAATTTGTTAAAAAAAGCAATAAGAGAGAAGTCAGAGAAAGCAAAATGAAATTATACTGAAAGAGCACGACAATAGCATTGTTTTAGAATTTAATAGTTAAAGGTATCATCAATGTCATCAAATTCTAAGTCTCAACCTATAGAATGTACCCATTTCAGAGTTATAGTTGGATAAGA